>JAJEJO010050092.1:0-184419 GCA_020662805.1 Glaucomys volans
CCCCCCCCCCCCGCCCTTTCTTTTTTCTTTGTGAGGATGCAGTGATGAAGACTATGATAACTACCAGGGACAGTTTGGTGCCACTGCTTTGGCTTGTACTAAGGTGCTGACAGATTGACCCAGTATTGCTTTTATACCATCAATGTAAATGTCCACATAGTGAAAAAGGCAAAGTATGTATTTAGTAGTAGCATGAAAATAAATCTGCTCTTGCAGATTCCCTGAAGTGGTCCCCAGGCCATTGCAGAGCTCCTGAGAGAAAGTGAAAGCAGAGGAAATGAAAGGCTGTAAGAGAGTGTTCCTTGCTTCCTGACTTGCTGCCTAGGAACTTGTGTGCTGTTTGTGCCCCACAAACCTGTTCCAGCACCGACTAGCTCTCCTCCTCTTCTGTTCTGGACTGTCCATGATGCAACATGGCAATATCTTTGGGAGCCCCAGGCGCTGAGCCTGTAGAGCAGCACTCGGAAGGGCGGTGGTGTAAGACTGTTCCTTTCCTCTCAACTCTAAGAATTTAGTAAAGAGAACACTGGTATAACTACAAAATTTTGAAACTGCTGAATAAACCCTCTAGAAATGGCAGTGACTAGAAATGTATACGCTTCTCTTTGTGGTTTGGAAGCATTTGTGCTTTAAAGGGCTATATTCCTTACCTTTAGCATTTTCCCTGGCTTTCTAGGTTGGCCGCAGGACCAGCCTGTGGGACAGCCTATCCTCAGCTCTCCTATACCTAAGTGGATCTGGAAGCTTTGAACTGTGAGTCTCTTGGGCTTCCTCCCAGACTCCTGAGGGCTTGTTTTATGTAAAAACATGGCACTTGGAAGGCTGCATTAAGTGTCTAATGCCTCATTATGTTACTCTAACTAGGCTAAAGTGTACATGTGGTAAGCAAAACTACTTACCTGTGAGAGAGGATAATTAATAGGATTAAGTACTTTTGATGAGTTCTGAGTTAAAAATGCTAGAATAAGCTTTCATTTAAATCTAAAATTCTGTTTTGCTCTTGGAGATTTTAGACAAGAAAATTATAGGTTTCAGACCCATGAACTTTAGAGAGCTTCTAAGAGTCCAAGACTGTGTGCTGGAATTTTTTTTTCTCCAAACCACATCTGTTTATTAAAAAAATATTTATCAAGGGCCTATAATGTATCCATGTTGTTCTAGACCCAGGAGTGGAGCAGTGAATAGAAGATACCATCCCTGTACTTGGGAAGCTAATAATCCAGAAGGGAAAGACAAAAAAATCAAACAAACAAAACCAAAACCTAAAAACAAAACACCTGAAGTAAACAAGCAAGATAATTTTAGATGGATGAGCACATGAAGGAAAAAACACAGGATGTAGAGATCGTGAAACACCCAGTGGTCAGAGAAGGTCTCGCTGGAGGTGACATTGGACCTGAGACTTGGATGCTCTCAAGGAACCAAGCATAGGAAGAATTGGGTGGAAGAGCATTTGAAGCAAAGCACATAGCAAGCACAGAGGTCCGACGTGGAAATGCATTTGGTGGTTGTGAGGAATAAAATGAAAGTGGTATGGAGTTTGAATGCGTTGAGCAAGGGGGAAAAAGTTATAGAACAAGATGGGACTGGTCAGCACTTTGTAAGCCATGGTCAGTGCCTTAGTCTGTTTGGTTACTATAACAATATTACCACAGATTAGGGGGCTTAAGCAACAGTGATTTATTTCTCATAGTTTTAGAAGTTCAAGATCAAGGTGCCCACCAATTTGTTCCCTGATGTGGGCCTTCTTCTTGGTTTGCAGATAGACTGCTTGTTGTATCCTCCTTTGGGAGAGAGATTAATGGTAGCATGCTTGCATAGCATGTGTGAGGCTTTGAGTTTGAGCCCCAGCACCAAAAGAAAGCGAGAGGAAGAGAGAGAGAGAGAGTATCTCTTCTCAAAAGGGCATTAATCTCATCATGAGGGCTCCACCCATTTAACCTACTTACTTACCTCACAAAGGTATCTCTAAATGATATCACTGAAGTTTCTACATAAACATTCAGTCCATACCAGTCAGATGTTTGGATTTGATTATAAGATAGGAAGCCATCAGGAGGTTCAAATAGGGTGTGACATGACCTGATATGTTTTCTAATGATGGCTCTGGACACTGTGTGGAGAGTGGATTGCAGTGGGCAAGATGGCAGCAGGGGCACAAGTGAGAACTAAGATGATGGGTTAGCTCCATGGCTGGTGGTGGAAATGACAGAAGAGGGCGTGAAGATGAAGTTCAGAGGTAGAGCCTCAGGGGAGGTGTCAAGGGTTCATCTAGTTTTGTTTTGCTTTTAAGCTACTGGATAGATGGTGGAGGCAAACATTGAGCTGTTTATGATTGGAAAGGAATAGTGTGAGCGGTGGATGGGTGTGTGGTCATCAGGTGCTCTTCGAAGAAGCACATTAAAATTTTTGTTTTGTATGTTGTGTCCTGTATGACAGTGTTTAGCTACAAGGAACTGAAATCCAATAAACCACATCTCGAATGAGCAAGCTATTTTATTAGTTAATTTATTTTCTACATAAAAAAAGAATTCCAAAGCTACACCCAGCTAGGATGATAGCCGATGAATGCCAGGAAGAGTCCAGGCACAATCTCTATTTGACCCTCTTTCCTAGGTCTTTCATTCTCCTCAATGTAATAGGAGCACTGCAGCTCTTTAGGTACACTGGCCTGGGAAATTTGATCTATAGAAAGAAATTTGGCTACCTTGACAGGACCCACAGGACCTCCTATGACCTGGTCCTCACCTTCCTCAGGAGCCTATCTCCGACCTCTCTCCTGGTTGAGCTTCATGTCTCATGACAGCAAACCACATTCAGTTACTATGCACGGCATGCTCCTCTGTGTGATCTGGCTCATGCTCTTTCCTCTGGGATGCCTCTCTTCATCTGGCTAACTTATCTTTCAACTCTTGGCTCAGGGTCCTCTTTGAATTCTGGGTTGAGCTAAAGGTCTCTTTTCTGAACTTCATTGACCACAGCACAAAAATGGGCACAATTGGTTTGGTTTATGTGTTCTTTCACTCTAGTTTACTCGGGGAAAAAGTAAACATGCTGGGATGATGATGATGGTGGTGACAGCTAAGTTTATTACAGATGAAGAAGGTAGAGCTTAGAGAGGCCGAGGAATCCAGCTAGTGAGGGATGGGCTGGGATTTGAATGTAGGCAGCCTGACTCCTGGGGCTGACCTGAATCTCAATACCAGCATGGCATCTGGTAATGGACATTTGATAAATGGTTGGTGACCTAAACTCAATGTGTATGCCTCGCACATATAAGAACTGCTAGCGCTGAGTAAGTTGGACATGACCTAGCAAAGAGAAGCCTTTGCTGTTAAATCTCATTTCTGGCAAAACTGGCAGTGGAAAGGGAGGTACCAAAGGGACAACTGGATAATGTGCCAAATTACTATCATTGTGCTTGTTGTCTTAGACATATGTTCCAGGGTGGCCAACCCATGTTTTACATCTGTGTTAGTCTTTACAGAATGAATAACAAATTAGTGTTTAATGGGAACTATTAGTCTTGTCACCTAATTGAGGACCATCTAATAAATCTTTTCATTCAAAACCCAGTGGGAATTCCTTGCTGGAAATGAGTGTGAGGAAAATTCTATTTCAACAATATTTTGATATCCAAAGAATATACATGTGTTGGTGGGCAATGCTGGACATTCAATGAAATTGAGTGACATTTAGTAGGAATTGAATGCTTGTCCTGGGCCTAGAACTGTTGACAGTTGCTTTTGAGACTTACAGAGTAAGTTTATGATAGTTTCTGCACTTTAGAATTTTGCTTGAGAGTATGTGAGGTATCACCTAGTGGTCTCTAAATTGGTATTTTTAAAATAAAAAAGTTCAAATATATTATTTTGTTAAACTCCACTAGGATCAAAAGTCATCATGACATGATTATGCTTTGAAATATGAAAAAGAAATATGTGGGATCATGGTCTCTATAAGCCTATTCTTTGTTTCTTAACTAAAATTTGTGGATGATTGAAAACAGTATTAGCTTATAAATGATGAAAAAAAGGTTGGAACTCCAATAATATATGTTTCATGGTGTTTGTATAGTCTGTTTCAAATTAGATCATGTTAACCATCATTTAGAATAAAGGCCTGCATTGTTTTCCATTGCAAATGAAACTATAAATATGAATACCTGAAAATGCCTTGGTGCATTTTTTCTATTTAATATGAGCTGCATCACTTTGGATCAATTATTTAAGTTCCTTACATTAGAATTATTTTAAAGGAGATGGTGTTCTATTCCTCATTTCTTTTTCTCTGATAATTAACCAGTCACTTATTCCCTTGTCTTCATATCAGGTTGTAGCCTGGGACTGCACTGGGGTTCTCACTCTGGTCACATTCTTTCTTCACATTCTGTTCCCTGTTTTCATGAACATCTGTGACTATACCTGGGAAGGAGTTCTAGACACCATCCAAGTGAGTAACTCCGCTTGTCTGAGTTTTCATGTTAGCTCTTGTTGGGGTAGTATGCTAACACTTTGAATGAAGTGTGTGAGAAACGAAGAGTTGCTGTGTGATTTGTTTTCTTTTTCCTTTTTTTGTGATTTCTTTATTCTTATGTACGACCACTGGATGACACAGCAGACCTGGAGAGCTCTGTGCTTACAGGGAGGAAAAAAGAAGTTTTGATATTTTTAGCCTAATGTCATGAACCTTTAAAGTTTAAGCTTGAATAATCACTGCAAATGGGTTACATAAAATCCCTCACTCACCATGTTATTTCTGCTTCCGTTCACTAGTAAAGAACAGTAGCCAAAAAGAAAGAATGTGCTATCAAGTTAGATATAAAATTTGGATTAGGTTTATGAGTTAAAGTTTCCTTTTTGTTTGCCTTCAGATTATTTTTAGGCCCTGGGCTTCTGAGCCCAAGGTAATCTGCAAAGCAGTTTAAACATCTTCTCAGAATCAGTGGTCTCTCTGCTTCTTTATCCTTTCTACCTTGTTGGGCAATGTCTCTGTGGTGCACCCATTCTGCTTCCTGTGTAAGCTGTACAAATGATTCATGTAAGTCAATATCTAGATTTTAACCCTTTTTGCAAATATATTGTAAATGATTCTACTCATTAGCTGACCCGGTTTTCACCTGCTAGCTATATTTGGGGCATTTCGTTGTTAACCTTGGTTGAGGAAGACACACCGATTCTTTGAAGCTTCTCTTCCTTGTGATTGTATGGGTCTGTTGCAGGGCAGAAGCTTGGCTTGCCTGCCCCAGTGCCCATTTTGACTCTCTTCATCTTTCTGACCTCACAACGGGGAATGAGAAAGTCAAGTATCCATTGTTCCAACTTCCTTGAACCTAGGTGTGGCCTTGCTATGGAGTTTTGGTCAATGGGGCATAAGTCACATTCTGCTGAGGAAGGTTTGGGAAGGGATTTTTATTTCATGACCGAAGGGTTCAGAAACTACTGGCATTATTTGTTCTTTTCTTTTTGGTCTTGAACATGGTCATAGAGTCAGAATGTACAGTAGTCATAACTTTGAGACAATAATCTAAAACTGATAGAACAGAATTATAGAAGAAATCTTGGTTTTTATTATATTATTGAGTCCCACATTATACATGATTCCTTTCCCTGAGCATCATATATGAAAAACAAGTCCCTATATAGGATTTTAATATATGAGTACAAATTCTTTAACATTCTAGCTATCAACGAATGTTGTCTCATTTTCCTTCCCTTGAATATAGGCCAGACTAAGTGACTTGCTTCCAAAAAACAGAGTGCAATCCCCAGGCTAGGCCATAAAAGGTGATATGGTTTCTGCCTTGTTTTTCTCTTTGACATGTGCCTTGGGAGCTTTGAGCTGACATGCTAGAAATCTGTCTACACTAAAGCTGTTATTGGAGAAACCATGTGTGGGGAGACCACATAGGCAGGGATGGTTAAGGAGACCCAGCTGGACCAGCCTCCAGCTCCCTGAGTCTTCCCAGCAAGAACTGCCAAACATGTGAGTGCACCAGCCTTCAGATGAATCTACCCTCCAGTCTTCAGGTTACCCTTGTCAATGTCAAGTGCAGCATGCAAGCTGCCCCCACCAAGCCATTCCCACATTGCAGATCCATGCACAAAATAAATGTTATTTCAAGCTGCTAAGTTTTGGGGTGGTTTGTTGTATAGCAATAGAAGGCCCAAACACCCTATTTTTTTAACCACTGTTACTTGGATGTTTTGTTACTTGCAGCCAAAACTTCCCTGTCTGGAGTAATAAGCAGAGATGACTAAAAGAAATTGTTATAGTAAAATGACCCATTTGAATGTGCAGACTCCCCATTTTCTTCATCTCTTAGCTTAGTTGTGCTAATCAAATTTGCCACTGTAATTTTATCACAATTTCCCACTAAAATTGGTGCTGATTTCACTATGTAAAGGTTTTATTTATAATAGGACCAGGATAGTAGAGAAGTAGAAAATGAGGAATTTAAATTCAGGATACCATATTCATGATTTCCTGGGCATTTGGTATTTTGGTAACAACAAAGACAATATCAGCGGTTCTCACAAGTAGGTCAAGTTTGTGAGTCCCCAACTTCATCAAACTCTCCTCAGTGTTTGAGGCTGTTTTCTTAGTGAAATGCTCCTAGTATTAGATGGCTTTGTTCTTTCCTTGACATTTGCAGCTTTTTAAATAGATGAATATTTAATGTCATGTTTGATAGACCAGATTCTTTGAAGCAAAATACCATTAGTTCCACTTTTAAAGAGTTGATGGTCATTCATCATTGTTGGAATTTATTTAAAGGTTTTAATATATGATTTTAATCATAAATTTATTTATACATGTAGCATTTAGAAACTAGCAAGTTTATTTTAGATTAATATTGATATCCTTACATGGAAGCTACAGTATAAATTTAAAATCTTTTTTGTTTTTGGTACTGGGGATTGAACTCAGGGGCACTCAACCACTGAACCACACTCCCAGCCCTTTTTATATTTTATTTAGGGACAGAGTCTCACTGAGTTGCTTAGTGCCTTGCTTTTGCTGAGGCTGGCTTTGAACTTGCAATCCTCCTGCCTCGGCCTCCTGAGCCACTAGGATTATAGGCGTGCACCGCCACAACCAGCTATAAATTTAAAATCTTTTATCCCAAAGTAACATAATGCTATTTCTGTTGATGGAAATTCCTAAGCAGTTTTGCAATGCAGTTTGGGCAATTATCTTTTCCCACTGTGCTGAAATTTTAAACCTGAAAGAACAGATCTGTAACTCCTGAAAGTTGTTTGCACAAAAGCCAATTGCATTTCTGAGTGCTTATTTACTCAATATTCATGTCCTTAAACTGTTGGCAAATTCATAACTGGGTGGAGCAGTGCAAATGTCATTGTGCTGATGATGTAGGGAGGGATGGGTGTGAAGACTGAGTTGGGGACGGAGGGGTCCTTGCAAAGAGAAATTACATAAGTGATATCATATGCAGAAGCAGCCTCTGGGGTTTGAAAATAACTGGGCAGGGAGTGTCAGCCTTCTTTGGATCTGATTCCCCCATTTACTATCAGTAAGGGTCAGACCTACATTCCTGGGTGGGCTGGAGAGTCTGTGTAAGTGTCTTCATTCCCACTAGCAACCCTGCATAATTAGCTCAAGAAGCCTGGGAATGCTTTTTTCTTTCTCAGGGCAGCAAGGTGCTGCATGCAAAAGCTGAGCCAACACTTCATTGAGAAGCCAAAACAGAGCAGATGTTTCTCGCTGAGCCTCAAATGAGGTTGCTTCCAGCATGGTTTCCTTAAACAAGAGGGAAATATAGAAAAATGGAGAAGACAACTGCTTTTCCACAGAGGCTCCAATGCTTCTTCAAGGCTCCTTTCTTCTACCTATCCAATGTTTCCCCCCCTTTTTTTAGGGAACTGAATTCTGGATGCATGAGACAATGCCCTGTATTCATGCTACCTGATAATGTTATTTTTGTAACTTGTGCAAAATAAGCTATCGCTGTAAATCTACCTTGGTGTCAGAGACTCCTTGGGGCCAGTTTCATAATTTACTTGGCACAAAGCCCCCTTTTAACACCTGAGAAAAAATATGGATACTGGGCAGTCATATAAGATTGTGGGACTGGTGGGGAAAGAGATGGAATTCAACAAAATTCAGAAAACAGTGAACACACAGGAATTTCGCCACCTGCCTAGGGTGACTCTGGTCTCTGAGCACCCTTGTCTGCCTGGTATCACTTGAGATCCCCATGTCATTAGGGAGAGGCCAGTATTTCTGTTCTTTGGCTGTAGTGTGTGCTGGATCTCACTTGGGGACATCCTTTGGATTAGAACCCTTGGCCTTGGTACCATCCCTTGGTTACTGCCTTTCCTTGGGTTTCTCAGATGCCTCCACATTTCTGTACACACATCTCCCTTGGTATCAGCAGATGGAGCCCATCACTTCCTCTCTAATGCCACTGAAGTCCTATACACCATCAGAAACTAGAAAAACTCCACCTGTATACATGATTGTTTTTAGAAGCATATCCTACTCCAGTTGTGCTCTTTGCAGAGGCCTGAGTTCTTCCATTCCCTGATGTGGTGTTCCTCCAAGCAAGAGAATCATTTGGGATGCTTGTTAAAATATAGAGTCTAGGGAGTCAGACTCTGCCAGGGTGAGGTTGGGAGTCCACCTATGTAACAAGCTCACTGCAGGCAGCTACTGCTTCCCCTTCAAACTAAAGGTCCAAAGAGCTTGTTAATGTCATCCCTACACAGATCAGGCTTAGGATTCCTTTTTAGGGATGAGACCATCATTTCACCCTCATCGTTGGGAAACCTTAGGATATGTCTACCAATTCTAACTACTTGGGTGCCAACTGACCCTACAACTTGCAGGGGTCTCAAGACAAATGCAGCTGTGCTTGGTGGGAGAAGATTGAGGCTGAGAATTCTGCCTGACCTTTCATATTTAGCCTTTGCCAGCCTTCCCCATGTTCCTTTGAAGGGCTGCCTCCCCAAGTCACCTGCACATTGCCATGCTTTTGTTTGTGCCTCCTGTCCCCAACCAACCCTGCCTTGCTGCACCATATGCCCCCTCCCACTCCCTCTCCCTTCTGGACCCTGGCTCCATGGTAAAACCCGGCCTCAGCTGAATGCTGGCTCTCTCTGGAGATGCTCCTCTCCCTCAGTCCTCCAGATGCCAGCTGCTCTCTTCCACAATCCCATTATAAACCACAGAGTTGGGGGTGGCAGGCAAGGGATAGAGTTAGGAAGGGGGGTGGCAAGATTCCTGTAAAGGAACAGATAGTAAATATCTTTATGGGCCATGCAGTGCCTTATAACTACTCAAGTCTGGCATTGTAACGCAAAACAATAGCAATAAATAAACAAACGAACACGTTTCAGTAAAACTTTAAGGACATTGAAATGTGAATTCCATATATTTTTTACATTTCACCAAGTAGCATTCCTTTTCTGAAAAATTTCCAACCATTTAAAATGGTAAAAAATATTCTCAGCTTTGGGACATACAAAAAGATGGGGTGGGCTGCGTTTAGCTTGTGGGCTTTATTTCACCGACTCTTGGTCTGAACCAGTGCTTCTGAAACTTTAATGACCATGCCACAATGAAGATATGGACTCTGACTCAGGGCATCTGACCCAGCAGGTATGAATGCTCCTGTCAGCACACCACACTGCAGTTACCTGTAGAATCTTCCCTGTTATATAATGTTAAAAATAGCCTAGTGATATAGGAAGAGGCTCAGACTGTAATTCATGGATGGAAAGTGAGGCAGTAGAGAGCGAAATTTCAAACCAGACTCCCATCTGCCGGTGATGAATCTGGACACATTTCTTAACCTTTCTCGGTTTCTGTTTGTTCAACTGTAGAACAAAGTTAATACTCTCTGCCTCAGATAAAGGTTTTGAATTTTAATATGATAATGCACGTAAAACACTCAGCACCTTAGCAAGTGCTCAACCTTAGCCCTTATTCCTGAACCTGTGTGTAACACATTAAGAACTTTAATTTTCAGTACCTGGAGGGATTTCCTTTCTTTGTTTCTTAGATCCCACTTACATGGGTTGTGCCCATTCATTCAGTCAAGAAATATTTGCTGAGCTCCTACTTCTGCCAGGCAATGTGCTTTGCTGGATCTGCCAGCTGAGTGAATCATGAACTTGTGTAAGTAGAGGGAAGGGAAACAAAAACCAATTTCATAGAATAGGAGTTACGTGAGGGAACAGGCAGAGGACTGGGGCAGTCACTGGGCTGTGAGAAGAGGCCAGAGGATGCCACACAGTAGGTGACTAAGCTAACTTTCAAAAGGGTCTGCCTGTTGGAAGAAGAGGCAGTGGGAAATTCAGGGGGAGGCCAGAGAACCGAGACCCTGGGAGTGTGTGGTTAAGACAATTGAAAAAAGCCCCAACCAGTCAGACCGGATGTAGGCCTTTATGTCACTGAGGTTTGGACTGCCTGGGCATCAGTTCTGGCTGAGCAGTTATCCCTTTTTTGGAAAAACACTGACAATGACTGTAATACATGTGAGCTAGGACTCTGAGAAGAGACAATGCAAGAAAACCCTCAACAATTTTTGCTGCATTTATCTTTATAAGGAGTTCCTTAGGGAACCTCCTTGGCTCCTGTTACAGGAGAGAGACTGTGTGGTCAGTTGTGGCTACTGAGATGAAGGCTGGCATCTGCCATTGGGGAGCTTAGCCTCTAGTACAGGAAATGGGTGCCTCGAGCACAACAGGGTGATGGTGGGAATTCCAGAAAGGCTTCGTGAAAGGAAGGCTTGCATTGGCCTCGGAGATGCTTCTGTTTCTGGGTGCTTCCTTTAGGATCTCTCCTGTTGGGGGTGGGGAGAATTTGAGTTTATTTGTATAGATAACTAACTTCAGTCATTTGCATGGGATCCTACAGTAGGTTCCTGAACTGACCTAGGTCTAGAAGGTAGTGTCCGAAAGACACTCTTTGTGTCTCCTCTTCCTGATTCCCTAAGGCCTTCTGTCCTGCATGGCAGGGCTTTGAAAGTAGAGGGTGTGCCTGAGGTGTAGAGGGCTGAGCAGCAAGGGCCATGGGATGGAGGGGAGGCACCTCATCTGGGCTGGTACATCTGCATCCTGACTCATGGTCAGGATCCCAGCCTGGCTTCCTCTCTGTTGATTTCCCCTTTTTCAATGGTGTGGAATGGCTTTTGTTTATTTTTTTTTCCCCTAATGCTATCCTAATCCATGCCTGATATTTTTGAACTGAATTTTCTCTATCTCACCTAAAATGACTATGTGTGTGTGTATGTGTGTGTGTGTGTGTGACTGGAGATTGAACCCAGGGCCTTGTATACACTAGGCAGGCACTCTTCCACTGAGCTACATCCCATTCCTTCCCCACCTAAATTGAGAGTTAGCAGTGCCTGGGTCTATGTGGTGACCCCAGAGGGCTTCAACAGAGCTCCTTGGCTCCAGTGGAGATTTCTGCTGGGGGCTTGGAGCTGATAAGCAGATGCTGAGGAGGTAACAGGAAGTGTTCCCAGAGCAGCCTATGCCCTAGGTTTGGGTTCAGAGAAGAGAGGTCTGCAGATAGAAGCCAAAGGGGTTGTTTTTTGTTTGTTTTTGTATTTATTTGTTTGTGTTTGTTTGTTTTTGTGTTTATTTGTAAATATAAAATGTTTTGTATTTTACAAGAAACTCTCTGAGACAAAGATCCATAAACAATGATGCTTCAGGACCCAGGTGAGGAAATGTTACTCCTGATGAATCCGAGACATTTTGTATCACTTCTAGAGCTGGCGTTTCCAAAGTCGAATTGACTAGCTCAGATCTGTCCATTGTGTCAGGAAAAGGGACGTATTCTCCATGGAAGAGCATTTGCTCCTTCAAAAGTTACAGTTCACAGATCTCTGTGAACTCCTTCCCAGGCAGGGAAGCAGAATTTTCATGAAGGGCTGAGGTAAGATACTGCCCAGATAGTTACTTAGCATGGTGGCATGAGTCTGGGAGACAGGAACATAAGAAGTCTGCTTATGAACATACATGAGATGCCCTTGGGTGCTCCCAAGTATAAGGGTGGGAGGAAAGATTGCTGAGATCCCTCCTCATAGGGTTGGGAGAACACATTAATAAAATGTGAATTGTGATTATTAGTGTATCCTCACCTGTTCCCACTGGCTGGGAGGGCTGCAGAAGTCTGAGTGGTATTTGTAAATGTACACACATACTTATAAAATTGAGACTAAAAGCTCTGTTCTAGAAAACAGCATTGCCTAACCTGGTCACACACACTGTGGCATTCCCAGGTCTCTGTGAACAGATGCCAAATTTAGTACATTATGCAATAAGCAAACCTGCAATTATTTCTCAAAAGTTTCCTAAACCATTGTCATCAGTGAATAGCAGTATAGTATGTGTCTCCTCCTCATCCAATGGGGGAGTGTATTTGGATTTTTATTTGTAGATGACCTGTCTTAGCCCCTAGATTATGTACTGGGACTTTGTAGTTTTGTTCACTTCTATATCCCAGCAACACGGACAGTGCCTGGCACGCAGTAGGTGCTTAGTAATCATGAATGAGTGAACACTTGGGTTTCATGTCTCAGATGGAAGCCATCTTGCTCCTTTCTCAGTTGCTGTTACTTCTGCCAAATCTGCTGTGAGTCCCTGGCTTAGGGAAAATCACATCCTCTCAGTGGGTGGCTCTTGGCCATCATGGGTCAGTATGTGGGTGTGGAGTCTTGTACAGACACAGAGTCCCTTGGCTCACTGGATAGTCCCAAAGGCTCTGAAGGGCTTTCAGGTTGAATACTCTAGAGCTCATCTTCCTTAAAACATGTTAATTTTTTCCCCATTATGAAAATAACACATGATTGTTAATGAAGATCAGAAATACTAGAAACATAAGAAGTTGGAAAAATTACCCATCATGTCTTTACCCAAACACAAATCCTTAATTCTCTTTCTCCTGGATTATTAAATAGCTTTTAAACCTGCTTCCTTGCTGTGTTCTAGTCTGGTTGCAAGGCCAGGGAGAAATCTTTCTTTCATTTTTTGTTTTGGTACTGGGGATTGAACTCAGGGATGCTTTATCACTAAACTGCTCAGGCCCCACCCCCCACACCTTTTTTTTTCTTTTGTTTTCACTTTTGAGACAGGTTCTCACTAAATTGCTTAGGGCCTTGCTAGGTTGCTGAGACTGGCCTCAAACTTAATCTCCTTGCCTCAGCCTCCCCAGTCGCTGGGATTACAGGTGTGCACCACTGTAACTGACTGAGATCTTTAAAAAATACAGATCTTAAAACACCTCAAAGGCTTCCTGTTGCCTTTAGGGTACAAATTATAAAACAGAGTTGGCTCTGCTAATCTCTTCAGCTTCCTGTCTTGTGAATCTCTATCCCATTACGCTCATGCTAAATGGAATTTCCTTCGGAGGCTCATCAAATGAGCTGCACCTTCTTGAATTCCTTCTGCTTGGAACCCTCTCTACCTTTCTTGATCCTGGTCATTCTCTGTTATACTTGGCTTTCTGGTCTGTGTGTATCTGTCTTTTCATTTTTTTCTCTCTCTCTCCCTTTCTACTTCCGCATTTAGATATCACTTCCCCTAAAAACCCTTCCCTGACTCTCCTTCTTTTTCCCTCAAAATCTACTTTTGGAGGTCCTACTGGGTGCTTTGAAAACCCAGGATACTTCCCATCTTGTGGCTCATCCTACAGTACTTTAGTGGTTCTCTGAGAGTGCGTCCCTCTCCTCAGTGCTCAGGGTCTGGTTCATATCACACAGTTCAATAAATAGTTGCCAATCCATTTTAGAATGAATCATTATTTATATTTTAGTAGAAGCATTTCCTCTTAATCTTTGCTTTCATCACATTGTATTTTTGGTGTTATATAGATATAATTAATCACTTATATGTTATAGGTAATACCATGTAAAACTTTTTACTTAACTTCCCCCCCCTTAATATTATGTGAACTAATTTCAACTTTCTCTAGTCTTCATAGACTTCATTTTTAATGATTGCATACTATTCCATCAAGTGGACATAGTCTGGTTTTCTTATCTTCTATGATTGGATAGAGATTTTTGATGCAGTTGCTTCTTTGAGTTTATTAATTTTGTTATTAATATCTCCTGGGGTGTTTGAACATAAATCTTTTTAAATATTTTAAAGTATTACCTTGAAATACCCAAAGTAAAATTTCAACACATTTAAAGTTCATAGTGTATACTACTTAAGTGCTTCCCCAAAATGTTAATTTATCTATTGTCACCAGCAATTGACGTGAATGCTCATTTCACTCCCCTCACCGACATCACTTTCTGTCTCAGCCACTGAAAACCCTCAGAGAATATGGACCTACCAGAGGCAGCAACTATGAGAACCCAGGGCCAGGTGTCCTCACTCCCTTCTAAGCAGGGTCTCAGCTCCAGTTTGTGGAGTGCCAACTGTCTCCAGTTCTCACCCTGCCAGGCTGTATGACCTTCCATGGGTATTTTAATCACCCTGAGCATCTGTTTCCTCATTTTGGAGGAGTGAGATAGCTTGAAGGTTGCTGTGTTGATTCTATTTCAAGCCCTTTAAATGGACTAGGACAAGCTCCTCTTGGATTCTCATGCTTGGGCCAATCCTTGTGCTCACACCCATGTGCCAAGGCCCATACCCCTGAGGGCCACATCCACTGAGACCATCTCCTCACTCTCCTTATCTTTTCTTGGCTCTCTGATTCTTTTTCTCTTCCCTCTAGTTCGACCTGTCTTAGTCAGTTTTCCATAATTGCAAAATGATTCTTGAGATAATCAACTGAAGAGGAGGAAAGATCTACTTTGGCTCACAATTTCAGGGGTTTCAGTCAATGGTTCCTTGGTCCTGCTGCTTTGGGCCTCTGATGAGGACTGTAGGTCACAGCAGAAGCACATGGTGGAGGAGGCTGCTCACTTAATGGCAGCTGAGAAGTAAAAGGGGAGAGAGAGCAGAAGGGGCCAGGGTGGCAATATCCCTGTTAGGGGCCCAATGTCCCCTGGTGACCTACCTTCTTGCCACTGGGCCCCACTTCCTAAATATTCTTTCACCTCGGGGATATCACGAAAGCAGAAGGGAGGCCAGTAGAATAGAGGAAGGAGACCAGGGAGAGGGAGGAAGGAGGGAAGGGGACGGTACTGGGGACCAAAAGTGACCAAATTATGTTGTTATATTGTATGTGTGTACACATATGTAACAATGAATTCCACTATTATGTACAATTATGATGCACTAATAAAAAGGAAAGGAAAAAATTAAAAAGTAAATAGAGGAAAATATTCCCATCTCCCAATAGTGCCATAGGCTGAGCACCAAGACTTCAACATGTGGCCTTTGGGGGACATTTAAGACCCAGACCATAAAAGCTGCTTTTACCTTCTTTCCTTCCCTCAATCCTTCATCCATCCATCCATCCATCCATCCATCCATCCATCTATCCACCCATCCACCCATCCATCTATTCATCCATCCATCCATCTATTCCTTCCTTCCCTTCCTCCATTCATTTATTCAACAAAGCTATCTAGCACGTACTAGTAGCAGTGGCATAAGTGCTGGGATACATGGAAAATAAGACAGTTCCTGCCTTCATGGACTTTACATTCTAGCAGGGAAGACAGATTAAAAACAGAAAGCAAACCCATCCATTACCCATGGGCAACATGGAAGGAATGGATGGAGGTGGAGAGAGGGAACTCTGGGAAAGGTCTTTTGGTAGACTTCACCCTCTCTTCCCCCCTCAACTCTTCACTGTACCATTTCCTCCACAGCCTTACTGCCATCTGACAGGGTGTGTATGCTGCCTCCTGTTTTCTTTGTTTAGTGTCAGTCTCCCCCAGTGTGCAGGTAAGCTTGCTAGGATAGGACTTCTCTGTTCCCTGCTGCTGCACCTGGCCTGCTGACGTTTCCATGCACAATATTTCTCAGGAAGCACTTGCTGGCTAATTGCATGAACAGAGGGCCTTGGGAGCTGTGTGTGAAACTGCACCTGAGGGGTAGAGCGAGCCATCTGTGAAGAGAGGCTGGATGAGAGAGAAACAGCATGTGCAGAGGCAGGAAATTGAGCAGAAAGAAGCCCAAAGTGGTGGGGTTGGGGTGAGCAAGGTACTGCAGTGCCAGATGAAGCTTGTAGTTCCTAAAAAGGGTTGGGGTTTATTGAAAGGGCCATGGAAAACCACTGAAGGCTTTGCTTTTGATGAGACACTGGAATGTGGTGCAATGGCAGAGTGTGACCTAAGGATGTATATGTAGGGGTGGGGTGAGTGGGGAATCCACATGGTAACTTCCTTGTCTTTGCTCTGTGACCCATTTTCTCCCTGTTGGGAGACCATACTCCTTCCCAACTTATTGCTTTAGGATACTATAATTATTAGGCAGCAAGCATGTAACTACCCTCCCCTACTTACATTTCCTGTGTTTAGATATCCAGCTCTACAGGCTGATCCAGATGGGAAACCTCACTCCTGCAATGAGATGGAGCATAGCCAGTTTTAGGACTATGCGACTCAGATGTGATAATTTGGGAGAAAAAATTTTTTGTGACCTTCATGTCAAAAGTGAAGTTGAGGCTTTCCCTTAAAGTCTGTCCTTTGGTCTGATGAGTTCTGTCCAGCTTGTTTTATTTTGCTCAGATCCATTAGGGGTCCAGTGGAAAGTCTTGCCGTAAGAGCAGTAGAGGACCCTCA
Source organism: Glaucomys volans (assembly GCA_020662805.1). Taxonomy (NCBI): domain Eukaryota; kingdom Metazoa; phylum Chordata; class Mammalia; order Rodentia; family Sciuridae; genus Glaucomys; species Glaucomys volans. The sequence continues at coordinate 16,658 of JAJEJO010050092.1, forward strand.
CAAGGGAGATCACCAGAGCTGGGTTGATGGAAGGGCCCACAGGTCCCCATTCCTTGTCATGGACTGCTCTTCCTTGGGGTATCCCTTCCTCCTGGATTCTGACCTAGCTGTTGTGGTGCCTATCCTTCAGTAATCCCTGCAGCTAACCATGCTTCCTCTCGTTCTGCAGGTTCCTCTTCCTGTCACTGATCATTGCAGGTGCACACGACTTCCTTCCTTCGTAGCCACCTACTTGCTGCCAGGCTCCTCCTATTGGCTTGTCCTCCCTACTAGTGATTACCCACCATTTTGAGCCAAACTTTTTCAGTGTCTCTCAGTTCAACTATGTCATTATCTGTCCCGAGGGGCTTATTCCCCTTTGCCCAGTCCTGGGCCCTGAGAAAACTGGGAAATTCATGGGATCCGTAGAGCTGGAAGATATGTGAGTAGCAGAGTAAAACAAAGTCCAACTGGGAGGCGGCCAACTCAGGGGACTAACGAGAAGTCTCAGAAATGCCATTTCTCTCCCCTGGAGGGGCCTGGTTGTCCTTTTTTGTTTTGTTTTATTTTGATTGTGAGCAAAAGGCCCTGCATAGATCCAATAGTTGTAGCTGTGTTAAACTAACAATAGACTGGCACATATTTAATAGAACACCTAATTGCTACCCGGTCGCATGGCAATTAGGCATACCCTGCAAGCAATTTAGTGGTGCCTTATTTCTTTTATTGCTGAACGGCACTTTGTTTTTCTCATCTCACTTTACTTCTCCAGCATCTATAATTGGCATCGATGGCATTCCCTGGTAGCACTATATTAATATCATATGAGCACACAGCACTCAGTAGCAATTATTATCCTGAGGAGAAAAACAGGCAGAGCGTGCACACATAATTATCAACTGGAAGGGTCAGTAGTATGTTCTGATCCTGGTGTTCTGACTTCAGCCTGTCATTCTGTCAACAGGAACACCCTATTGCATAATCACTCCCACCCAGTACATGGAAAGTCTTGGAATCTCATTTGCCAACAGCAGGGGCTGGAGGGGGTGGTGGTAAGGGTGGGGTGGTGGTGGGGGGGAGGTTGTGGCTAAGGGAAACTGAGGCCATTCTTGCAGCCAATTGAAACAGAGTTCTGGATCCTGGGAGCTGGGGGTCTTAAGGTAGCAGGGGCTGGAATAGGTTATATAGAAGGCAAGGTTGACAGCACAATCCCTTCCCCCTGCTTTATCCCTACACTACAGAGTTTTATCACAAAAGTGGAGTCAAAAGGAATAAGGGAGGGAAAACAACTATCACGGATCTAACTTTGGGGGATCTGATGGGGAGGAGGAGAATGCCTTAGAAGGGTGGGGAACAGGTGGAACAATTTAATGGGGGTGGAGAGAAGGAAGCAGAAAAGGAGACAGAGGAGAAGAGCAGCTTCCCAATTCACGCCGATGCTGGCTGTGGTCCTGTATGTTACGAAAAGAGCAGCCTTCTTGGGAGTCTTTTCTATTTCAGAGTGCCACACATATTGCTTTGGGAATATGGATTTTCTCCACTTATTTCCTGTCATGAAACTTCCATGAAATTGGCTTGCCAAGGACAGGGTCATGCAGGCTCTGATGACAGTCAGAACGCTCAGTGGCCTGTGGAGCAGGCGGCTTACTTCAGACAGACGAGGTGGCAGTGGGGGTTTGTGCTCTGCCCCGTGGCAGTCATGTGGACACTTTATTTTTCTTGGGCACTGAACCTGCATATGACTGCAGAGAAGGCAACAAAGTGCAAAAGGATGCTGAAGACTGTTGAGCAATCTCTCCTTTGCAGGCTTGGAAGTCCCCATGCAAAGCTACTTCAGAATAGGTCAAATGGGCGGGAGGCGGTTTATGGTTGCTACGGTAACCCACAAACACGTTTGGCCTCTGGAGGCCCTGCCCCTGAGAAGCATGATGGCTTTTGTTATGAAATTTGTGATCTTTATTTCTTTACTTCATCTATTTCTCTACTATGTACTTTCAAAACGTTGTCTTTTTATTTTATTTTTTTAATATTTGGCGTTGCTGGGGATCAAACCTAGGGCTTACCTACGTGCTAGGCAAGTGTGCTACCACTAGCCACACCGGCAGCCTCTCAGGGTTGTTAATGGAAACGAATTGCTCATTACCTGCAGCCCATCTCTGCTTAGGTTTGGTGCTAACTCAGGGCTCCCACCTTTACCTCACTGCGGTGTGTGGTTCTGACCTGTTAGAGATTTATTGGAATCACAGAAAAGCACACAGGAGTGTGGCAATGAGGTGACTAAGGCTGTGCCCTGGGTCTTTAATCTCTATGGCCCTCAGTTCTATTAAAAGGGGGATAAAAATATCTGCCCTACCTACTTTATGGGATTTTGTGAAGATACACGAGTCTTTAGATATAAGTGATTTGCAAATGTTTCATGCATTGTATTTACTGAAGAGGGAATCTGGGGGGAGTGGCGGTGCATGACTGTAATCCCAGCAACTTGGGAGGCCAAAGTAGGAGGATTGTAAATTTGAGGCTAGCCTCATCAATTAAGTGACATCCTGTCTCAAAATAAAAATTTGAAAAAGGCCTGGGGATGGAGCTCAGTGGTAAAGAACCCCTGGGATCAATCTCCAGTACAAAAACCAACTAAACAAAAACCCCTCACAAAACTACAAAATAATTCAGCTTTACAGTCTTTGGATACAACATTAATTATGGATGAGAAAAATGTTTCCTCTTAACTGTCAACTCTATTTGAATGATAGTGACTGCTCTGTGGTTGAGAAGGATTCTGAGGCTGTATCCAAGCTGGCAATGGTGCCAGTCACTCGGATGTCAGTGATGCAGACGGAGTCAGAAGTAGCATCATAAATACCTTGTTTGGGACATATCTCCTTGCAGGTTGGGGGTTGGGTGCTTACTACTGCTCTGTAGCTTGTTTGGTATTGTTTTGTGAGGGCTGATTCATAAATTTTTATATGAGAATATGTACTTTTTATATAAATATAGGGCTTTTTATTTATCCTGAATGCTCTCCTAGCCCTTAAAAGTCTTTCTAAAATATTTTGAATGCACTACTATCCTTACTAATATAAGCTTGGAGGGAGCTTTTTTTTTTTTTTTTGTGGTGCTGGGGATTGAACCCAGGGCCTTGTGCTTGACAGGCAAACACTCTACTTACTGAGCTATATCCCCAGACCCCAAGGGAACATCCTTGTTTGTACACCTGGTGTTTCCTTAGATTGCATCCCTGAAGTGGACACACTGGTAGATAGGAAAACATTTAAGACTTTGATACATGTTGTCAAATTGCCTTTCAGAGAAGTTGTACCAGTGTTCTATGCTCTACCAGAAATCTATTGAAACCAAGTATTTGGCAGCCAATAAAAAATATGTACACACCTGTGTATTTGTGTAATGCTATCTAGTTTCTTTGCATTAACATGGATTTTGAGCATGTTTCGGCATAAGGCTTCTTATGTGCAGTCTGGGTGGTGAGCACCCCAACCTTCAGTAAAAAGAAATGTGTGTAAACATCACCCAAGTCAGCCACTCAGGCAGGAGGGCTGGAGAGGAAGAGGGAAGGCAGTTCTGAGGCAGCTTTGGGCTGAGGGGTGGAGTAGATCTTTGTCACCAGCACAGAGATGGTGTGGTTCCCACCACTCTTGACACCTCCTCCCAACTTCCTGTGGGCCCAGCTTGGGATAGGGCGTGGTTACTGAGAGGCAGAAGTGCCTCTCCTCAGCGTGGAGGCCAGAGTCCAGATGTGGTAGGTGGTGGAGTCTCTGTTGCCCTGTGAAAGGTCGCCCATATTGCTCAATTCAACAACAAACACTAGCCACAGAGACCCAGGCACGCTGCCCTACATCTAGTGTCCCTTCCTGACTGGGTGGAGGCATTTCAGTTCTGGCAGGCCTGACCTCTGTGTGGAGACCTTAAGAAGTCTCTGCTCAGCCTTCCTGGGCATCTGTCCAGCAGAAGTGGGAAGACCCCGTGTATTGGGAAACTGCAGTAGGGCCAGGCATCGCATTGCAAGGGACAATTACGCCATGCCGTCAGGCTACAGATGTGGAAATTGCAGATACCGAGGGGATAGGAATCTTAAGAATGTGTGGCACATAAAGATAGGTTAAAATGGGGATTGTGGCAATCCTGTGTGCAATGTTCATTTTTTTAAAACCGTGCCAATCAGAATGAGAAAGCTTAAAAATACAGCCTCAAGGAAAAAAGGAAGCTCCATTCTCTTTTGCTTTTTGGACTGTACAGACACCTTTAATAATTTCTATAGTAGCCAAGAAAGAATTCCTGAGGGAGTGCAGTCAGCGCAGTCCCTGGGCCTCCAGTCCAAAGGAAACTATCCTGTGAGAAGTTAAAAATGAAAATGGAAAATATTCAAATGACATAACACTGGTATTCAACTTCTTTAGGTGTTTTTCTTTTTGTACTCACAAAGTAACATATTTCCATTATAATGGAAATGGTAGTCCTTGGTAGGCAAGGAACTACCAAATCATTCAATTTATGGAGAACTGTGTAAAATAAAAGCTAGTCTTCTCTCATTCCCTCAAAAATCACTCTCACTGTCTAATAGTTGGTATGTATTTTCCAGAGCTTTTATTATCAATTATAAATATTTACATAAGATTATAGTACATGGACCATGTATATATATATGTGTTTATTAAGCTGTTAGCATGGAAGTAGTATTCAATAATATATACCTAAACATATGATATGGAAAATAAAAGTGGTATTATATTATACAAGTTCTGCAGATGGTTTTAAACTTTGTTTAAATGCAATTTTTAAATTTTTCACTTGGCAGGTAGTTTCATGTCATTTGTATTTTATAAACACACACACACACACACACACACACACACAAAGAAAAAAAATAAAAAGACTTTTTGAAGGCAAGGACTACCAAATACATTCATTCATTCAACTATTACTTGGTACATGCCAACGGGCACTGTTCAAGGTGCTGGGAATGAAGGAAGTCATGGTCCTCACCCTTCTGGAACTGAAGTTTTAGTGGAGGGAGGGAGGCAATAAACAAGTTTAATGTACAGCATGTCAGATGTTGGTGGCAGGGTGGGTCCAGGGCTTCACAAGGCTACTTATGGGGGCTGGGAAGAGCCTTAGTGAAAAAGAGACATGTGAATGAAGTCTTCCTTCATTCAAAGCTGGGGAGGAGGAGTGCATGGAGAATAGAGGAGGTGGGTGGAAAAGACTGTAGGGCTTTGCAGGCCACTTCCAGGTGTTAGGCTTTCACACTCAGTGGGAAGGGCTGTCACAGGGGAGTGGGGAGCAGAGCAATCTCCTGGTCTGGTGCACGTTCTAACACGAGAGCTCTGGCTGCTGTTGAGAATAGATGCTAAGAGGCAAATGCAGAAGAAGGATCCCCATGAGGAGGCTGGTTAATGCAGGGGAGTGGTGACAAGATTTGGGCCAGGGTGTTGCAGTAGAGGTGGTGACATTATTGGATTCTGGGTACATTTTCAAGGTAGAGACAGCAGAATCTGCAGATGGGTCAGATGGGTGGTAGTGGGGGTGAGACATAAAGCAAAGTCAGGGATGACTTATCAGGACAAAGTGACATATAGAGTGCACCTAAGGAGAGCTCTACTAATTAGTCAATATCAGAAACACAAGTAACAAGAGTATGGATGACAAGGGACAGCAGAACATGGGGATCTGGAGGACAATTGTGGACTCCCTTTTTTCCTCTTCGTCCCGCATCATGTGTTCCACCATGTGTGTGTCTTCACCATGCTGGCACTTTCTAATCATTATCCCGGGCAACTTCCAATGGCAAAGGAAAGAGGCCTCTGATTCCTAGTTGTCTGGGCCAGCACTCACGTGCCTGCCATTACAAGCAAGGCATTGTATTAATGCCTATTTTTTAAATGTTAATGTTGGATTCTACTCCATAGCATCTGTGTTCCAAAAACATATATTTTCATTACTTACAATCAAGTAAAGTTGTTGGTCTTGTATGATGCGTGTCTGACAAACACCAAGAATCTCGAAAGAATGATGCAAGGTTTTGAGAAGCTCCAGCCAATGCCATTCCCAGTGTACGCTCAGGGCTATGGCTCCCAAGGAAGGGCCTCCCAGGAAGCGTTGACTGGTCCCTTTAGCACTTCTCTACTCTAAGGACACTGCTGTAACAGGATGGGGCACAACAGCAAACATTTTTGTCACCAGCATGGGCTTTTATCTACACCATAGTGCAGGCCCTTTCTTAAAAATGGAAACAAACCTGTCCTCCTTTCTTCTGTCAAACCACATTCCATCCATCCCTGGCTTTCTAATCTCTTTCCTCAAATTCCACATTCTATTCATGATGTCAAATGCTACCACTTAAAGGGATAATTTCTTCCTGATAATTCTTAGAGTATTTACTTTCAGTGGGAAGGGCAACACTTCACAGTCAGAAGAGCAGAACCTTGGAATAAGATCGCCTGAAGTTTTAATGCAGCCCGTGACTTTATCTGTGTGGTTTTAGCCAACTTCCTTCATCTTTGAGTCTATAAAGTGGAGTTAAAAGCAGAGCTGGCAGGTTGATTAAGTAGAGTATATGAGAGGCATCTAGCACAGTGCACAGGCATTTGATAAATGTTAGCTCCCTCCCCCTTTCACTTCTGAATTTGTCACTTTAATATCCTCCCTCGTATGAGTCTACCTTTTGAATCGTTATAGTATTCTAGCTAGAAAATACACTGATAGGTTAGAAATCACCTCTTACACTTCTTGACATTCCCAGAAGCATCTATCACAATACCTTGAATGTGGGAGATGATTAACAAGTGTTTGCTGATAGATTGATTGATGGATTTCTTGACAAGGTTAAAGCTGAAGGACATATTGCTCTCTGGAGTTCAGCACCTAGCAACGGGCCTTGAAGAATAAAATGAGCCTCTGCTTTCAGTGAGGAAGGTCATCGCTTAGCGCCTCTCGGAGACTCATTGCTGACGGATGAGGATGCTGGATGGGTCTGCCACATGGGCTACAGACCCCATCACCAGCTTTGGAAATGGTTAACCAGCTAGATGGTGAGATCCTGATAACCCCTCCACGACCAAATTCATTTAGCAAAGCATTTTAACAGGCTATCACTGTGGCATGTGAACTGATAGATTGCACAGCTGTTATTGTGTGCTTACAAAGGAAATTAGGAGTAATTAATAGGCTGGGGATCAATAACGGTGCTATATTGAAGTGCACAATTTAATTTTCTTCCTAAATGAAGAGGTAAAGGCAAAGATCTCACATAAATTAGATGGATCAGTATCACAAAAATGAACAAAGCACTCAATTTTTTATTTTTATCAAAGTTTACAATTTTAGATTTTATTTACTTTTTGAAAGGGTCATGAATGCACATAATAACTCAAACAGTTCAAAATACCAAAACAGGGCTGGGGTTGTAGCTCAGCGGTAGAGTGCTTGCCTAGCACATGTGAGGCACTGGGTTTAATCCTCAGCACCAAATAGAAATAAATAAAATAAAGGTGTCCATCTGCAACTAAAAATATATTAAGAAAATATCAAAACAATGGTTGCTTCCCAGAGATGAACACTATTGTCAGTGTTTGGGGTATTCTTCTAGAGAAGTCCTATGTACCTGTGTGTGTGTGTGTCTGTGTGTGTGTGTGTGAGTGTGTGTCTTCTAGCCAGAATAAGTTTTAGGAATCTAGGAAATTTCTGTTTACCTGCTTTGTCTATTGGGTTCATCCCCGTATCTCTGATAGCCAGCCCAGCCCAGGTAGTCCAAAATTCAAGGCCAATAGTTGTTTGACTCACTGAATAGATCTATTTAAGTCAGTGACTGACTAGATCTATTGTAGCAGTTTTAAAATGATTTGCAAGAGGTTGATATATCTTATTATAAATTAGCAAAAGACATGCAATTTGATGTGGCTAGAGAATAGAGCATCTTATTTAATTTTAACGTATTGGTACAATAATTTAAAACCATTGATGCAGAAACTGTTTGAATTTCTGCACTGACTGAAGGAGCTCTCTGGAAAATATATGCCACCTGAACTTAAATAAATGTTGGCTGATAAGCAACAAAGAAGATTTAAAAACTGTTGTCAGAACATATTTGCAAATTAGTGAAATATGTTACTTTGAGGTTATACGCTTTGTTTTCTCAAATGGGAATTTAACCCAGGGGCACTTTACTGCTGAGTTATATAACAGCCCTTTTTTATTTTTATTTAAGGCAAAACATTGCTTAGTTGCATAGGGCTTTGCTAAATTGCTGAGGTTGACTTTGAACTTGCCATCCTCCTGTCTTGGCCTCCTGAGTCACTGGAATTAAAGGTGTGCCCCAACGCACCCAGAAGTTATATGCTTTTTAAAATCTCCTCTTTCTGTTCCTAAGTCACATATTACTGAGGCTGCTGTGACTTCTGCTATTATTGCTATTGCCATTACTACCACTATTACTATTAATTTAGCACATAGTATGTTTCAGTCACCATGTAATATTTTACATGCATTATCTCATTTAATCTCTTAGAAATATTATCATGTAGGTACTATTTATCACCTGCATCTTGTGGATGAACAAACTGAGGCACAGGATGCTTTCATAACTCACTTATGTTCTCAAAGCTAGTAAAATGGTGCAATGGGATTGAGGCCCAGCACAACACTAGAGAACATTCTCTTAATTGAAACTTCAAAGTCCACCTCATTTTTGCCAGAAATGGAACATTATTATTGATCATCCTTGCTATATATTCACTAAATTTAGCTCCAAAATGACTTTTGGTTCTAAGAAGAATGAAATCTTTCATTTCAAAAAGAATGATGTTTTGTTGGAAGAATGATGTTGTGTCTTTCAGAAGATAGATGTCAGGTACTAAAATCAATTTTAAAAAAGGAATTCCGGAAATAGTTTATATTATCAAAATGAATGATCACCTTCCTAAGGTGACTGCTTTGGAAGGGATAATACCCTTTTGTGTGTACATACATGTGTGTTTGCTTTAAAATTTCTGCCCTTGTATTTATTGTCACATCTCATATAATTAATTTATTTAAATAAATGAGGATCTGGGGAATTTCCTGTTAGAATTATATAGTCAGAAATACCAAATTACCTCTATTTCTTCACATTTCATCATTAGGGTCATATAATTCAGATAGTCTGAGGCAAATGTGCTTTATGCAAAATGTGTCTTGCCACATCCCTTTATTTCAGTACTTCCTTTAAATTATTTCTCCATATACTCTATTCTCTTCTTCCCATGCAAAAATGTCACAAATTTAGTGAGCCTCAGTGGCAATTTACATATTCAAAGGCCTCAAGTTCAAGGCCACACTCTTTCCTATTCTTTCTGTGTGTCCTTTCCACATGCTCCAAAATTATCCCTTTCTTTAGCCATCTGAATAAAAATCCTATTTTTATGAACCAACCAATAGTATGTAACTTTTAGAGACAGTGAAGAAAATGAGACCACATTAAGGTATAAATGACTGACCGCTCCAGCTTATACAGAGGTCCAGGGGCTGGAGTTGTGGCTCAATGGTAGATAGAATGCTTGCCTAGCATGTGTGAGGCACTGGGTTCAATTCTCAGCACCACATAAAAATAAATAAATAAAGGTATTGTGTTCATCTACAACTAAAAAAAATAAAAAATATTAATACAGAGGTCCCAACAGTAGCACTGATACTTGGAAAGAGAAGCTTATTAGGTCAGAAGAAGCATATTCTTTCTGATCTGGATAGCCTTTCTGTCCTTCCTCAACTCTAACAGATCCTACATGAGGACCCTTCGCATCCTGTCACAACTAATGCTAATCTTACATCTGTGGGTGGATGTTACTCTTTCATGAAGCCAAAGACCTACTTCTGCCTTTGGAGCCTGATTGGGGCACACATTTATTTTGGTTGACAAGAGAGGTTATTGGTTCTAAGTACTGATGGGGGTGGGCAAGTCTCCCAAGAGAACCCGAGGAACCTGAATGCATTATTGTGGAGAGGGGTGTTGGGTGTGGGCTTGGTGGTTTTGCTTGATTGACTTTGTTCATCTTTAACAGGGAGAAATTGAAACCCTTCAGTGGTTTTCCTCCTCCTGCCTCTAACAATGCTTTTGACTTGCAAGGTGTCTGCTGAAAACACCAACTTTTCTGCCAGTTTGGAAGTTAAAGAGTATTTGGGGCATGCCACCTAGTGGTGATAGTTTTTGGTTTACTGTTCACTGGAAGAGAGTAAATCAAACCCAAGTAAATCAAATTCTCCGAGGCTGGAAAGTCTTTAGCTTTTATGTAAGCAGGCAAGTATATCACCTTTTCTGTGGATCTGAGACAGACAAAACAGGGTGGTTCAAAGCCTCCTGTGCTTAGAAGCCTGCTGGCTCCCAGTGAACTTTGAATGTCCACAGTCTCCCTGACAGAGGTGGGGCACTGTATCCCCATGGGGCTTTTTGGTAATCCTGGCAACAAAGTCTTGGAGGAAGACAAGGCTCTTTTTGAGTCTTAGCTCTGGCTTTACACTCTCTCATCCTCTCTCTGACCCTCTCCCTTCCTTCCCTTCACCCCCACTTGGCACATCCTCTCTCTCCATAGTCCCTGCTGGCTTAGTGTGGCTGCTCCACGGTAAGGCTGATGTACCTAAGAATCACCAGATAATAATTCCTATTACCATACTTACCTTTAAAAAATTTATATCTACTTCCTCTCCCTAAGTAGGAATGCACTCACGCTCAGAGCAGAACATAGAACACACACACCCACCCCCCTTCCCCCCCCCCAACAATCTCAGGAGACCAAAACCCGGAGATAATCATGGTATCATGGTTAACATTTTGGCAAAAATCCTTATAGCCCTTTTCCCTTTGTTGTGTGTATGGTTTTAAAAAACAAACATGATGTAAAATACTTTTCACTCAGCAATAGATCATGAACATTTTTTCATGTCGATAAATGTTCTTCTGTTCTTTTAGTAACTGCATCATTAGCTATATCAGTAATTTAAATACTGCTAAATTCTAGGAAAGAGAGAATGCTAGAGAATATTTTTAATTCATAGTCATGATCAATCAGTTGCTATGTAATAGAGCATCTATTGTGCCCTGTGCTTTTCATACCCATACCAACTTTAATTAACAAGGCTCCTATGAAGGGGGTATTTGTGATGTCATTTTATAGAAGAAAAACTTGAGGGTCATAGCTCACTGAAAATCACATGATGTGTAGTGGGGAAACACCAAATGAACACTTTGGACCTACAGACCCTCAGCCACCTCTGGAGGTCCTAAAAGATGTACGCGTAGCTTTCCTGAGCATTCTTTCTCTTTGTCCTCAGGACAGGAACAGAGAGAAACTTCCCAGAGAGGTTCCTATCAACCAGCTTCAGAGCCAGGGTGGGGATTGTGAAGTAGGGTGTGAAAAAGTGGGAGGTGAGCTACCTGGGGAGGGACTCTTGGGTTGACATAGCCCCAGGAATAATTCTTGCTGAATGTTTTATATTCATTACCCACAAGAACCCTGGAACCCTGAAAAGTACACACTAATAAAATCTCATATTACAGATGGCAAAAATTAAGGTGAGAGAGTAGTTGGTCTCAAGTCTCCCTGCTGGTAGATGGTGGAAGCAGGACTAAAACCCAGTTTGTCTGATTCCAAAGCATCCTCCATGCTACAGACTTCCTCTACATGGTGCTTAGTGTCCCACTAAGAATTCTACAGCTATATAGTCACAGGTCCCACCCCTGATTTTTGGGGTGGGCTTGAAGGGGGATTATGGAGTAGATTGATGAAAGTAGATTGGAGAGGGTGAAGAAAAGCCTGAAAAACAAAAAAACTGTAACGACAAAACTGAAAGAATGCTGGTTGCAATACAAGCCATCCATGGGAAGATGGTACAGCAGTCTTAGATGCAAAAAGTTTGGAAAGCAGCGGGGAAGTGTTGAAAAGTTGAATATTTTTGTTTTTCTTTTTTCATAAACAAAGGAGAAACATAAGGCACTTGTTTGAAAGTTTTTTATTTTTTATTTATTTTTTTTATCCAGTGTTTCAGGGTATGGTGCTACCACTTTTTCTAAAAGTTATTAGCTCAAAATATCCAATGTGTTACTTACTAGGAGCACCAATAAAGCAGTCTTTATAGCAATTGATTGTTCCCATTTTTCTTGCTTAATCCCTCAAATAAAATGGATAATACCCCACACTTCATAGGTGACAGGAAAATTAATGAATAAATACCAAGATTTGGGGAGGAATTTAAAAGGGAAATGTTAGGATGTGCTACCATTATATCCTCAGTCCTATTCTGAAGTCATAATGTTCTGATGGCAACACTCTATGCATCACCATGGAAACCAATGATATATATGCCACCTCTTTCTCCAGAGCCTCTCTCCATCCTCCTGACAGTTTCCACAGGCTGCCATAAAAGTGATTTGCTCCCTGTACTTACTGTCTTTAAGTTCCTTCACTGGTTTGCAGATGCCTTCACTGCTAATCTCTCCTTGAATGTCCCTGTACCTCCCCCTACATCTTTCCTCTCTGTACTGTCCTCCCCGCATCCCCTCAGCTGAGGTTCTGCAAGCACGTCTTTCCATTCCTCTCTCCTACTTTCTTCTTTCTTCCATCCTTACGTTTGGGAACAATCTGTGTTTCCAGGTCAACAAGTTGTTCCTAATCCCTATTAATTTCTGCATGGAGGAACCAAGTCAACTCGATGCTATTGACTTCAATACTGCTTCAATTCTCTGCAGTGTTTTGCTTCAATTATTAAGAAGTCACCATAAGTAGGTTTTTGTCACTATAATTCCCAAAGACAGGTGACATCAAATCAATAACACTAATTTCCCATCTATGGCGTATCAAGTGGATATTGTACCAGGTTGCCTCTACTAGTAAACATTTCGTAACTGAATTCAATTAGATTTCCAAAAATCTAATACTCTTTGTTTTCTTGAGAGATATTTGGCATGTAAAGATATGCTTCTGATATGAGCGATGAAGCATATTCATTTCCTAATGAATGTTTTAAGTAAGTTTTTCTGTTACCAAGTAGTATTCCATACCAAGTAGTGCAGTGAGACCTGGCCCTACAGTAACAAAGCATTCTCTTGCCTTGAAGAGAACATTCCGAATTGATTCTGTTCTTCTTCCCCTTCCTTTGATTCACTTAACATGAAAAATAGAGGGTAAAGTATGCTCCTTTAATGGTTTTCCCATCCTCCAAATAATCCTCTTTAAAGCATTTTCTTTCACTTTAGTTTCTCTTTCCTAGTAAGAGAATAAGCGTGGAAGCCTTTGACGTTTCCTTGCCATGAAGAGGCTGCCAGCCTGTGAGAAGCACTGTAAATTTGTAGGAATCACCAGTAAGCCTCTTTGACAGGGAGAAAGAGCTAGAAGTTGGACTGCAACATGGGTGTACTGGGGACGAGCATCTTATCTTTAGAATTTGTGCCTGCTGTGGTTCTAACTGGGGTTGGAGCCCCAATGTGAGTGGATACCTCCTCCAGTTCACATATCTGGGCCAGGAAGTTTTGGGTACCACCCTTCACCTTGATGGCTGATCTGGGGCTCAAAGTGAAGGCCCTTGAGTTGACATCTGTCTTTGGGTAGGCTCCTGGTGTCTCTATGCACCCTTTCTTCCCCCTACCAAATGATGTCCCCCTCACTGTTGGTTCACACCCAGTGCCAAGCTGGAGAGAGAACAAGCTGTTGTACTCTTCTGTAGCTCAGCCTTTATTAGCAGCAGATGACCAACACCAGGTTGGCTGAAGCCTCATTTAGTTCTTATGGTTTTGTAGACACAGAGGAACTAGAATAGGTTGAATCTGAAGTTAAAACTAAACCAGAGGACTGCAAGTCATTTGCTTGGCAGTCTCAATGGTAATCTGCCTTTTTAGAATAAGGGACAGGAGAGTGGCTGTGGCCCCCAGATCCTGCAGTGACCCAGGCTCTTTCAGCATTTCCTCCATTACCCTTCTGCCTCCCTCATTGGCAAGGACCTTGCAACCCTTCAGGCCAGGCATTCTGTTCAGTGCTGTGCATGCATTACTCAATTGCATACAAACTATGACACTGTTATTACTGTGTTATCATTGTATTTCTGCAGGTAATTCTACACAGTCCCACGATTTATTTGTAGTTCTGGTGCTGAGCTCAGAGCTTGATATACACTACTGGGTCAATAATATTTACTAAACTAGAATTCACCAGTGGTGAGGAGTAGGCCTCATTATGTTGGAAACTCTGGGCTGGGATCAAGGCAAGTATTTTTTCTAAGAATGTGGAGATATTGATTCATCATTAGTCTCTAGGATGTCTGTGGAGGCTACTTTTGTCTTTGATACCATTACGGATCAATCTTCCTTCCCTTTGCTGCTGCTTAATTATAAAGTGATTACTCTGTTATGCTCAGATATTTTAGGCTCTATTTTAGCACACCCCATTATATCAATAGGAGTAGCTTGTAGAGAGGCTGTCTGGCCCAATACACAGAAGATGGTCTTTACTGCAGGACTTCCTTCCACCTTTAATATGCTAATGTGCTTTGGGAATTCCTGAGAGAGGGGAACAAATATTTCATCAATTCTAAGCAGCACTTTCCTTCATGTTTCATCATCTCTGAAGCTAGATGCCTCTTATGGTCAATGGTATCTTATAATGGCTGTGGGGCAGGCATGTGACTCTGGTCATAGATGTTTCTATTGTCATATTAATTGTGTTAGATGCATTCTGAGCACAACATATCATTATGCTTATTGCTATTTAAAATGTCTTATAATGATCACACCATAATTTGGCATTGAAATGAAAAATTACTATATATACTTGTTTTAGTTTTTTTGCCACTGTGACCAAAAGACTTGACAAAAGCAATTAGAGGAGGAAAAATTTATTTGGTGCCCTCAGTTTCAGAAATCTCAGTCCATAGACAGCTGTCTCCATTGCTCTGGGCCTGAGGTGAGGCAGAACATCCTGATGGAGGAGTGTGGTAAAGGAAAACAACTCAGGACAGAGCCACAAGGAAGGAGAGAGAGAGGGAGAGAGAGAGAGAGAGAGAGAGAGAGAGAGAGAGAGAGAGAGAGAGAGAGATATTAAGCTCTGCTTACCAGCAACAAAATAAAAACCCCAAAGGCACACCCCCAGTGACCCCCCTCCTCCAACTACACCCTACCTGCCTATGGTTACCACAGTTAATTCATTCAACTGGATAAATGCACTAATTAGGTTAAGGCTCTCATAACCCAATCACTTCATCTCCAAACTTTCTTGCATTTTTTCACACCTTGGGAAGAAACCTAATATCTAAACCAAAACAACACTGGAAGTTATAGAAACAAAGCAGTGGGGGTATATGTGTGATGTTACAGCAGAAAAATTCATCATTGCAGGGTCAGCTACATGTCTCACTCTGTTCAGGCTGCTATAACAAAATATCATAAATTGAGCACTTATAAAGAACAGAAATGCATTTCTCACAACTTGAGGGATGGGAAAGTCCAAGGTCAAGGTCCTGAAAGATTTGGTGACTGGTGATGGTACAGAATTTCTGGTTCATAGATGGTGGCTTCTGGTTGTGTCCTCACATGGTGGAAAGGGTGAGGGATTTCAGGGTGAGGACTAGTAGGGGCATAAATCTCATTCATGAGTGCATAGCCTAATCACCTTCCAAAGATACCAACTCCTAAAACCATCACCTCGAGGGTTAGGACTTCAATGTATGAACTTCAGGGGGACACAAACACTCAGATCATAGCACTGCAATTCCATATATTTTTGTACAACAATGGTCAAGTGCTTGATGGAATTTAGAAAAGGAAGATACCCAGTATATGAGGCTGTATTTTGTTATTGAAGTAGCTGCAAAAGATTGCATACCACATGCCAAGGGAGCACTGACACTAAAGTCAGGAAAATTGCCAAATCCCCTGGAAAGCATTGTGTCCTAGTTTAGCTGCCATTGTTTATCTTTCTTGTTGGTATATAATTGTTAGCTTTGTAGACTTGATAAAATATGTCAGTGTGAAGCATCTTTAAAATTTTGACCACAGGCTCTTATTTCCCCAGGAACATCTCCTAGAACTAGTGTTTTGAAGACTAGCACAATGCTTAATACTTAGCACTTATGATTAGCCAGTCACTATTTAGTTTTTTCACCTATTTTAGCTAAGTGAATTCTCACAACATCTCACAAGGTAGGTGTTATTGTTTCCCCATGTTGCAAAGGAGGAAACTGAGATATGTGGAAATTAAGTAACTTGCTTGCACTCACACAGCTAGTGTAGAAGATCTAGGATTCAAAACCAGGCACGTGGCTGGCTCCAGAGAGCGGTTCTCCACTGCTGAGGCCCCCACTTTGGGAAATGTGGTTTTAGTCACAGATTAGAGCAGGGGTGTACTGCAAATCTAACTCATGGTTAAAAAAATGATTAAGTGCCACAATACTCACTTGCTTCTTAAAATATTCAGCAGAAATTTCCAGGAAAAAATAAAGGTTTCTCTGCTGTTTGTTTATGTTATGTACATTATTACCATTTGTGTACACCTGAGTGATTTTTGCTCCCCCCAGGTTATGAAGATAAGAAAGGACTTTACTTCCAATGGAATCTGAAGCCTTGTAAGTTTAACCTGAATAAAAATACTAGAAACAGGCTAGATCAATGTCAGCCCAACCCAGGCAGTATCAGAATGCTCCAAAAGACTCCATTACCTTACGGGTTGCTGCTGAAAGAGAAGCTGTTGCTTTTATTTCTCACAAGTTGGAGAGGGCTACTTATAGAAATGAGATCACTTTGTGCCCTTCTCATTTTTGGACTTGCTGCTCTTTGGGAGATAAATTTCAGGGAACCAGATGGACTTGCTGAGAGAGGTAACAATCTTCTATTAGCTCAGCCCCTGGGGAAGAAGCAGGTGACAGAAGGATTTAGGCAGGAAAATGAACTTGAGAACAAAAGGTGGTGTCATTGCTTGGAGCCACAGTGCTTCAGGCTCAATTTCTCCAGGCAGGTGACCCATGAGGATGATTTTGCCTACTTTTATCCTTATGAGGTTTTGAACTCTGCAAAAGGGTTTCTCCATATGCCAGCTGCTTTTTGATATTTGTTTGGACCTCCTGAGAGATTTCTGGTCCTATAACAACTGTAAGAAATACAACTAGCACTTTACAGTAATTCAAAGAAACTATACTCTTTTTCAGACAAAATGCTGTCAGTTGCTATTTACCTGTGCCACTTGGGTAAGAAAGGAAGATGACTCATAGTCCATTCCAGTGGGACCAGTGAAGGTCCTGATTACACCCTGATTCCAGGCCATCTTGTGGAGCAAATGCTTTGACATTTGTAGGTTCTAGAGGACTATAATGATTACACATAAAGCAGGGTTTAATTTGGGGATTGACTCTTAAGAGAGAGAACATACAGGTGTAAGATTAGTTGTAGACAGGGTCTTTTTTGTTCTTCACCCAAGATAAAGATATGAATTCCAGTTTGCTATGTAAATTGTAACACCAAAGAAATCAGATGGTAATGGCTATCTTTATGGCAGCTGACTAAATAGCAGCTATTGAAATTAAAAAAAAGAAAGGGGAGTGGTGGTGAAATGGTAATTCCCAGGGCTAAGAGAGAGGTAGGTAACACACAGAAAGTTCCAGTGTGTTAAAATAATTCAGTAGCCTTGTATTCAATAGCCACTCTATACATTCATTATGGTATAAATGGACTGGCAATAAAGTTTTGACAGGGTTCATTATACTAAGTTTATAAATCAAGCTTCTGGGCTTAAGCATTCTTTTTGTTGGAAAGCTGCAAACTAAACAGTACTTGATAAGAAAGTGCTAGAAAGAGTCCAGCTGTTAGCTATTATCATGTTTCTTTTGAACATACCGTACAAGGCATGTGTCCGTACAGAGAGAGTATCTGAGGAGATTAAAAACCATGGTTACGTTGGTGTGCACCTATCTCCGGGGAACTGCACCGACTCCTTTTTCAAAATGCACGCATGCTTTCTGCGGCTTCTCTGCTTAATCTGGCAGGCTGTGTTTGGAAATCTATAGGACTTCAATCTCTTTCAGCAGTGTTGGAGGATAGAAACCATTAAGGCAGAATAGATGCTAGGGGCAAGACAGCTAATCATCTACTGGAATGTCAGTCAAGACTGTGTGTGACCCTGAAACATCCTCTCGCACAAACATTTTGCTGGAGGTAGAATGACGTATAGGTGACTGCTGTTTTAAAGTCATGTTAATTGTCTTTAATAAAATCCAATCTGAAGTCTTCCACCCATATGGAAATCATCTGAGTTTAGGAAAAACATATTGGAACACCAGCAAGGTGGGGAAAATGTTAATTATATAGAAACATTTCTTTATTCCCATTTCACTTAAAAAAAATTTCTGTAGTAAGCAAAGATTATCATTTCAAGGAGATTTTAATTGGATGGAGGCAAACAGGACAGGTACCCTGGAGAGCTGGCCTCTCACTGGGTAGAGTTTTCTGAGGTAACAGGCCACTGTCTTCCCCTCCTTCTCTAGCAAACAACCAGGAGGTACACATTCCTACTTAGGTCACAGAAAAGAGAAGGATTTGTTTGACTTTGTGACTCACCACCCCAGTCATTTGCTGGAGACTGGCCGTGGACTCTCCTTCACATACAGGAGGTGATGAGCTGGGCAGGAGCCCGTGGGGGCTGTTCCTTGGGATGCTAGTGTGCAAGCAGCTCAGCAGTCCTGGGGTCATACTGCCTTCTGAAGCTGAGGCCCCAGAGCTCAGGTAGGTGAGGACAGGCTGCCGTTTGTGGGGAACACTTGACTGATTTCAAAGCAAGCACAAATTAACACAGTGGTTCATTGTATGTACACATGCCAAACTGTTCTTGGGACAAGGAATGGAGAGAAGTGGGTGACTTTCAGAGCACACTGTGTCACACGTGTCCTCCTCTAGGGCAGGGCAGGTGCCAATTTATAGTTGCTTATTTTCTGATGGACTGGTTGATGGTTGTGACTGGGTGAGCTCTCACAGCAATCCTAGTGACCTTACCTAGATATTTTTCAGGGTTCTTTTGATTGATTTAAAATTCAAGAAATAAAGAAATAACAAGATGCATCTTAAAAAAAGGTGATCCTCCTTATTCCCTTCCCCTCACCATCCAGAAAAATAGCCATTTCACATCACTGAAGGGAGGGTGGGTCCTTAGACTTCTTTTCCTTGGTCTTTGATGTATTTTTTTTTTACAACTCAGTCTTCCTCGGTTTTATTTCACATTCCTTTGAGTGTGTGTGTATGTGAAGATTACTCCAGGCAGGTGATCAATCACGGACAATCACTTAATCTCCGCCCCTCAGTTTTCTCTGTTATGAATGTGGATAATAATATTTCTGCTTTATGGAATTATTGTGAAGATTAAGCAAATTAATATATGTAAAATTCCTTATAAGAGTACTCAGTATATACCATGGTGTGTTTTGTTATTACTCTCATACTAAAGTTTCCTGAGTCTTTTTCACATATCCCTGGCAGCATAGGGGAGGGTGGATCAGGCCCCGAAGTTTAGGAAACATCACAAACTTTTAGGACCTTACAATCAAATACATTTAAAAAATGACTTACAATGAAACTACATGGATTACTGTTCTACAGTGTGTAATCAGGATCAAATGTTGGTTTCAGGTGCTGGAATAATAGAAAGAGGTCAAGCAGGTCTGTGTACCTTGGGGAGAAAGCTGAACCTGAGGGAGATGGAGATAGGTGGAGAAAAGGGAGGAGGGCGATTCAGATGAGAACAGCATGCAAGAAAACAGAGGCCAGAGTGTGACGTGGCCTTGGGACAGTGAGGAGGCAGCTGGCCCTGCGGAAGGAAATGAGATCACAGAGTGGAGCCACGCTGTGGGAGTTCTAGAAAGTCTCTCCACCTGGTGGATTTTTCTCTTGATGGGAGTGTAAGAGGGAATACTGAAAATTACTGAGTGAGAGGAAGAATAACAATTGGAATTGTTGAGGGGGAAGGCCTGAGCCCAGGGAGATTGACTGACTGACAGACTAACTAATTAACAACTAAGGGATTGTTGCTCTGGCTGTCCTAGTGTGAGGAGACGGGGGCCACCCTGGGGCATAGCAGAGGGATGAAGAGGAAAGAAAAAGATTTAAGTGGCATTTCAAAAACAAAAACAAAAACAAAAAAAAAAAGAAAGAAAAATTGGCAAACTCTGATAGCTTAAAAGTTAGAGGGCAAATCAAAGGTTACGACAAATGATCAGTTCCATGGTTGTGAGAATAAGAGACACTGAGGAAAGATAGGAAGAGAGGGGGGAGGAAAGCAAATGAGGAGGTTGGTGTCATTTTGATTGTGTCTGTGGTGATAGTGTGACCTCCGATGAGGAGAGTCAACCTTTATTGTTTACTGTGTGTGTTACACATCCAAGCTCATTTCATTCTCATGGAAGCTGACTGCAATAGGTGGTATTGTAATTCCCATTTTGCAAAGGATGAGAAGCTCCACATGACTCCTAAACTGGGGTTTAAACTCAAGCCAATGATGTTCTGTCTCAGGGCCTTTTCATGTGCTGTTCCCCCATACCATGATTCATTCATTCAATAAACGTTTCTTGAATGTTCTAAGATATGCTGGGCACTGTCCTAGGCTGTTAGGATACATCAGTAACAGGTGGACCAAGAACCTTGGCCTTGCCGCGCTTACATTTCCAGCACATCTGTGTCTCTTACTCCCCTACTCAAATGTCACCTTCTGCGACCACCTGATCCAAAAGGCGGATCCTTCTACAGTACCCTATCATCCCTTATTCCTTAACCTTGGTTTATTTTACCTAATAACACCTATCGCCATCTGCCACTTCTTGTGACTTTTTCTTCCTTTATGACCTGTCTCCCCCAGGTGAATGTAAGCACCACAGCAGGGGCTTTGTTTGCATTAGTCTCTGCTATAGTTCTTGAATAGGGCTCTGCAAATACAAGCTGCTTCCAGATAATCACTGAATGAATTAGTGCACATGCTGGAAAAGCAATTTCATTCTGAAAATGTGTGTCTTCAATTCTAAGAAGACTCCTTGCATTGTTTCTTTGATAATTTCCCTTTTGACATTTTTGTTCTATTTTCTTTTTATTTGAATTCCTGTTAAGATTATCATATTTTGGACCTTCTCAATGACTGTTGACTATTCCTGTCTTTTAATTGATTTTTTTCCTTGTGTTCTAATTTCTCTATTTTCTAACTCTTAAGTGACTTTTTAAAATTCTGCTAGAATATTCTTAGTTGATAAGAGTCATGTTCTGTTTTCCTGCTATTCTTGTTATATTGGGATGATCACCCATAAGCTAGACCGAATAGGGTAAAACCGACATCGACTTTGTTCTTTATTAAATGCCATTTCTGGATGCAGTCTTAGCTAGGTTGCAGACTTTTTAAGTTACTCTTCAATAGAAAAAACAAAAACGAAACAAAACAAAAAAACATCTTTGGTCACTCTTAGTGAAAAGAACGGCCTCTTTTAGTGTCTTTGAAAGTTCCCGGGTAGTATGAAACTGTTCCTCCTCCCTTCTGTCCTCACCTCCTCTTGGACTCCTTAGCTGGGAGAGAGGCATGCTTGACTTCTCTGCTTCTTGCTTTTCACATGTTCTCCTCTTCCCTGCTTTCTCTTACATTTCCAGAGTGAGGCTTAGGAGGGGAGGGGTTAATGAAGAAAGGCCTTTTGTGGTTTATGCAGTTTGTAATCTGATGATTTCCTCTGAGGTGGCAGGTGAACAATTGCCTGCCCCTTCCCTAGAGGGGTGTTTGGGAAGGTTGCCCACTGCAACTCCCTTTGTGCGGATGGGGCTACACCTCAGGAGCCACCCCATCCCACTCTCAGCACCTGGACTCCTGGCCACACACCCTTGGATCACATTTCCCCACCAGGCAGTAATCTTAGGCAGGATCAAACATGACTTCAGGTTGGCTCTCTCCCACTCTCCAGCAAGGAAACATTCGTGTCCAGCGTTGGGCAGAAGTGTAGGCTGTTCCTAATGCACCTACCTCTTCATTCTACCACAATCTTTCCCCATTGGGTTTCCCCAAGTGGGAATTAGATAATAGCTGTTCTGTTTTGCAAAGTCCAGGGGGCATGGGTTTTGCTCTCCAAATGCTTCTCTTCTCACTCAACTTGAGGTGATGGAAAGTGTATTCTTTCCTCTCTTCATGTCAGGCAAGTTATTTAATATCTCAGAATTTTATCTGCCAAAAAAATGTTAACAGGGTGAGGATGTGGGGAAAAAGGCACACTTGTCCATTGCTGGTGGGACTGCAAATTGATGCGACCACTATGGAAGCAGTGTGGAGATTCCTCAGAAAACTTGGAACGGAACCACCATTTGACCCAGCCATCCGGCTCCTCTGTTTATATCCAAAGGACTTAAAATCAGCATACTACAGTGATGCAGCCACATCAATGTTGATAGTAGTTTAATTCACAATAGCTAAACTATGGAACCAATCTAGGTGCCCTTCAAGAGATGAATGGATAAAGAAATTGTGGTATATATACACCATTTTTAAGGAAGAATGAAATTATAGCATTTGCTGGTAAATGGATGGAACTGGAGAATATCATGCAAATAAGCAATCCCAAAGAACCAAAGGCTGAATGCTTTCTCTGATATTCAGATGCTAATTCACAATAAGAAGTGGTGGGGGTGGGGGAGCAGCAGCTAGGGAAGAATAGACGTACTTTGGATTAAAACAGAGAAGAGTGAAGGGAGGGGGAAGCCATATGGGGGTAGGAAGGATAGTAGAATGAACTGGGCATCATTACCCTAGGTGCATATATGATTACAGGACTAGTGTAACTCTACATCATGTACAACCACAAGAATAAGAAGTTATACTCTCCGTCTATGTATGATGTATCAAAAATGCATTCTACTTTTATGTATAACTAATTAGAACAAATAAAAAATAAAATAAAAGTTAACAGGAAGGCCTACCTCCTAGATTTTAGAGTTGTTCATGTGCTAGGTGGCTTCTTGGTAACTCCCATTAGCAGCATCACTCCTGTCTAAGGCTGGGGGATACCTTTCCCAGCATCCCCTTTACATGTGGATCCCAGTTGGAGTTTGTGAATAAGACACTGAGTTTGTGACTTGTGCAACCCTTAGAAGGCAGAAATGAAGGGTGACTGTTCTTGGGGTAATAATGGTTGCTGAGGGCCTGAGCCCTCGGCAAAAATCAAAAAGGGCTGGGGATGCAGGAGCTCACAGAAAAGGCTGTGTAGTTACATCCGATTTCTCAGATTTTACCCATGAGCTCAAGTTTCTCCATCTATGCTCCAGGCTTCTAGCTGACATCATCAGGAACTTTTTTCTGCAGTTCTCCATTGTCACCTTCTAGACTTTCACTCCCCTAGCTTCCTCACATCTCATGTAGCTTTCTTTTCTGTATGAAGCCCCTATTCCTCTGTTTTCCTGACAGAAACATTTGGACACAGCATCCACAGTCTTGAGACATGTAGCAAGTACTCTGTAAATTTTAACTAATAGCAATAATAATCAGAAAAGGCACTGTTCAAAATAACTTTGAGGCTAATAGATAATAATGTTAAACTACGTGTAGTGGCACAAAAAGGGACAATTCTGAATATAATGGTAAGAACTGCTCACATTTTATAACACCTTTTAATTCACACTAACACTCTGGCTATCTCTAGAGTTGCAGAGTTTAACTTTCCAATTGAGTTGAACACATGCTTTAAGATACGTATAATCAGTGACTCAGGAGGCTGAGGCAGGAGGATCCCAAGTTCAAAGCCAACCTCAGCAATTAAGAGAGGCCCTAAGCAACTTAGTGAGACCCTCTCTCAAAATAATAATAAAAAAAAATCAAAAAGGGCTGGGAATGTAGCTCAGTGGTTAATCCTGGGTTCAATCCTTAGTACCCACCCCCCCAAGAAAAGATAGGTACAATTGTTTATTGTGCTAGTTGTTATTAGGCTTAAATGGTAGTAGCCCATTTCTTAGTTTTCTTCTTGGTTCACCAATTTGCCTTGGTTGACAGTTTCCCTTCATATTGTGTGTGTGTGCTTCTTATCCCTATAGGTAAAAGGACAAGTCATGGGCCAGCTCCTCAGGTTTGGTTCCTGTTTTCCTTGTTCCTCTTTATCCCTAATTCCCACGCTTCCTTTGCTGTGGAAGTTATAACCAAAGTGTCCTGGGCCCATGGATGGAGCTTTCTTGAATGGCACCAACACTGGCAGCATCTCTGGAAGCACAAGGCTGTGGGTCATCAGATCCAGGAACAGAACATCACTGCCCTTCCTCCAGGTAGGCCAAGGAAGGGAAAGGCTTCAGAACAAGGGTTAGAAAGGTTTAGGGTAAGGGATTCTGTCTAGGATTCTGGTGGTGCTAGGAATCAGTTCTTTGCTAAGGCAGAACCTGGAAAGGCCAAGGCAATATTTAATCCAGGACTCTCTTCTGTGGCAAAAGCTAGTGCTGACATGTAGCATGTATCATGTACCCTACTTCATGCCTAAAGATCTGGGGATCGAGCCTCTAACAGCGGCTTTGAGACTAGCTCCCAACAGGAACGGGGTTGTCTCTCTTTTTCTTTTTTGCCTCCTTCCTTCCTTCCTTCCTTCCTTCCTTCCTTCCTTCCTTCCTTCCTTCCTTTCTTTCATTCTTTCTTTCTTTCTTTCTTTCTTTGCCTTCAAATATGTTCTGCTTATTAAGAAAACTGACTGCTGCCGGGCGCAGCAGCACATTCCTATAATCCCAGCGGCTTGGGAGGCTGAGGCAGGAGGATCGTGAGTTCAAAGCCAGCCTCAGCAATTTAGCGAGGCCCTAAGCAATTCAGTGAGACCCTGTCTCTAAATAAAATACAAAAATAAGGCTGGGGATGTGACTCAGTGGTGGAGTGCCCCTGGGTTTAATCCCTAGTACCAAAATAAATAAATAAATAAATAAATAAATAAATAAATAAAAAGAAAACTGACTGCTAGCTGGGCACACCTGCAGTTCCAGTGACTTGGGACCTGCTAAGCCTCAGCAACCTAGTAAGACCCCTGTCTCAAAATAGAAAATAAAAAAAGGCTGAGGATGTAGCTCAGTGGTAAAGTGCCTGAGGATTCAATTCCTAATACAAAAAAAAAAAAAAAAAAAAGAAAAAAGAAAAGAAAATTGGCTTAGTACTTCTTAGTAGGAACGTGCTTTCAATGATGTGCCATCCACATCTTACTTCAAAGAAAGATATGTTATGTTTTGCTACTTCTGGAAGAATTCTCTGCTGTCAGCCCTCTTAAAAGGTTACCTCCACTTCAGAGGCTGAGGTCCTTGCTAAGGAGGCCTTTGTGGCCCAAGGCAGGACAACATCTGAAGGCATTTTAGTTCGTCTCCTCCTGGGGCTGGCTGAGGCTGTCCTCAGGTCTGCCTTGGAATTTTGACTTCTCCTTCTAGCTGGTTTTGCTCCTGTGCCTTCCTTTCTACTTATGTTAATCCCAAGTACCCTCACTAATGAACATTCAGCACATTAAACTTCACCTCAGAATTTCCTTCTCACAGAATTCAATCTATAGCAGACTCTGCTCTACACATTGCCAATATTTGTTGAACTCTTTATTTTACAGTTGTCTTTTTTGTCATTCTGTCATTCTTAATTTCTTTATACCTGTTTTATTAATTGACTGTCCTTTTTTGGAGTTTAAAGAAGGAACAGAGACAAATGCGTGTGTCTGACCCAGAATTGTATTGGTCAGAGTTAAATTGCAAAGAATAGAATTTATTCTAGCTATTCAAAACAGAAAGGATATTTTCAGGGTATTCAATGGTAGCTTTTAACATGTGACTTTGCAGCTCCTCCCAACAGAATGTAGTAGAAATAAAGGCGTGTCATTTCTAAGCCAAATCCTCAAGAAACCTTGCATACTTTGCTCTTAGGATCCCTTCTTGCCAGGGATCCAGGCTAGCTGATGGAACACAAGAGCTGATATGGAATGTTGATGAATCGTCCTTGAAGAGGTCAACTGAGACCAGTCAGCCTCTTAGCTAACTATCAGCTGACCATAAATACATGGGCAAGCACAGTGAGATCAGCCAAGCTCAAGCTGGATCAGCTGAACTGACTAACAGATCCATAGATTCAAGAGCAATTATAAATGATTATTATTTTAAGCCACTGCTTTTGGGGGTGTTTGTTATACAGCACTATTGTGGCAATAGATGATTGGTACAACTACCTTAAAGAACCTTTAGGAGGGCTGAAGAAGTAGACTTTAGGGCCCGAACACAGAACAGACTCACAGTCAGAAACTTATAGAACCAGGAAGCTGCCTGCTAGTTAGGAAGCCATTGCTACAAGCCCTGCCTCCACCTCTGCCATGATCATGAAGTTGCTGATAGAGCTGCCAATTCCAGAACTGTGATGCTGCTATTGTGACGGCCATGATGGTGGATGCTTGTGCTCTGCTTTTCTTCATAACTCAGTTTATGCAAGTGCTTCTGATCAGCAGAATGTAAGTTATACTTGAACTTCTGCTGCACCCAAGTCTGAGGTCAAAGGATATTCAACTTTCCAGCTTCTGCAGTAGGAGGAGGAAGTTGGAGTAGATATGAACTGTCAGTCTCAGTGTTTGCCATAGCTATGATGAATTAAAATAAACTCAAATCCTAAAACCTGTTTCACAGATGGTGCTCAGTGATACTGAAACTATGTCTTTAAATTTATATGTGCAATATTTTACAATTGGGCTTATCACTCTCCATTCTGTCAAACATCATTAGTTCAATTATTAGAAGCTGAGAAACCGAGGATGAACAGCATAATACTAAGATTTTATGAACTCATTGCTCCAGCAAAATACTTGTAAAAATCACTCAGGGTAACCAATAATTAAAAGCACAAAGGAGAAGAAACTGACTTTATGTTCTGAAAAATTCTTGATTCCTTGTTGATACTTGATAAAGCATTTCTACTAGAAGTTTCAGTGATTTCAGAAAGAATAACAATAGCAATCTGGTCTGGATCTGCACACCAGATTATGTAGTGCCTGTACATTAACTATGTGACAAGGAAATATTTCAAAATGTATTCTGGTATCAGGGTAGAGATTGACAGGTCATGGGGAGAGCTGCAGTCGCATAGCATCCTCTGCCCTTGCTTTAAAACACTGCATTTGCTTTTATGTGGTCAGAGAACAAATGCTTCCAAATCGGCAGTTAGCAATTCTTGAAAAATCTGTCACTGTAGGTGCTTTGTAAAAGAATGGTGATTTAAGACTATAAATAATCACTGAAGAAAGGGGAAAGCAATTCTTAGAAAGCAGAATCAGGGACAACAGAGGCATTCAAGTGACAGGAATTTTGTGCCCCCAATTTTGTTCCCTGTGTTGTATTCAGCTGAGGCCCAACATTATTATTATGGTATGTAAGGCTTGCAGTGGTTTATGCCTTACTAAGAATTTTTTACTCAGCCCACAACCTTGTATGGTGAGAGGTCCCTCAGACTCACTAAAAGAAAAGAATAATAAGAGAACCTGGAGTCCCTCCAAAGTCCTCGGAAAGGTGACCCCGGCTCATTCAAATGTCAGGGACACTCCCTGGTCAACAAAGACATCCTACAGCTAAAAACCTGGAGGGCAAATTGCACTTGGCTCTTGTGTGAGTCTTAATCACAGACCCTGTTTATTGAATTCTTACTGACATTAATGTGAAATGTTAGCAGTTCTGCTTCTGAGACAGAATGCATTGATTTAATTGTCATTTTTAAAAGTTGTGCAATTAGAAATTCATTCATATAAGGAAAAATCACTTTATACCTATGGCAAAAAGGCAAAAGAAAGTGGTTGTCAGACTGATTGCTGTTTTGGCAAAAACTGAAGTTCAAGATTTACCAAAAGTTACAGAGCTCAAGAACTGGAAGCCTGGAAACTGGAATTTCAGTTTCCTTTTATGGTATTTTAGAGAAAATTACATATGTGCAAACACAAGACAGTTGTTATCACTCTGTTGATAAAATAGTAATTTCCAAAAAGCTTTACTCTGATTTTTGAAGCAATGGTGGGCGGTGGGACGGGGAGAAGTATACATGTTGGGTCAGGGAGAAAAGGCAGTACAATATCATGTTTTACCTTTTTTGGGAACTGATCTGGAGCAAATGTTAGTTGATTCTTCCCAAGGAAGGTCTGTCCTGGATTCAGCTACCCAGGGCAGAACAAAGAGAAAGTGAAAGGCCCGAGATCAGGTGTTTTCTAGGATGAAATTTAGAAGCAGCTCCTTTATCTTACCTGCTCTCAGGTCCCTTTTTGGACTCAGCTTTTTGGTACTACATTTAAAAGCATCGCTAGAATATCCAGGTGCTCACAGGGAGCCCCTGCCTTGCTTCCTCATTATTTTTCATCTCCTGTGTTCTTTGTGTCTCCCCACTCCTTCTCCCCCCTAGGCTGAAATTGTCTTTGAAGGTGGGGTGATGTCTTGCTCATCTTTGTATCTCATTTCTTCAAGCCTCGTCTCGTGTGTATTGATCATATTTAATTTTTCTGTTGTTAAATAAAAATAAATATAGTTAGAGGCAAATACCAATCGTCCAATGTTTCAGCTGCTACCAAGGAGATGACAGGAAATTGTTAGATTCATAAAGTGATCGACTTCCTATCTTGAATAGAATGAGTATTGTGAGTGTATTTATATTTCAAGTGCAAATAAAAGTTGCTTTAAAGGATTTTGTTGTTTTTGTCTTTGAAAGGAGCAACATTCTTGTTGTGATGTATGCAGATTAAGATTAATCTAGTAAGTACCATTGGAAGTGAAGGTCCCTTTGAAATTAAAAGTGTTTTAACTCTGAAGTTAGTTTTAACTCTCCAACTTCCTCAGGCTGAAAATAGAAACTAAAAAAAAACCAAAACAAAAACAGAACTATCTCATGGCTTGGGTGGAATCCAAGCAAACTAAAACTGACAGGTTCTCTGGCTAGCACAGCATAGCTAAGTCTGTATATGTATATCTCCTGGCTTTTGTTTCTGTGAATTATAAATGCTTCTGTAGGACCAGCATAGAAACAATCTAGCTGCTTTTCCCCAGTTTGGTCAAACTACATTAAATTAACTTTCCTTTTTACCATGCTTGCTTATTTCTTATGTGAGTGAATGGCTGAATCTAGCCAGCCCAGATCAAGGCCAATTCCCTGGCTTGGCTGCCCTAACAGGAGTTATTTTATGGAAGAAGAACAGCTCTGACGGTAACTATCAATATCTTAACGCTTCCATATCTTTATAAGTAAGCTGAATAAAATGCTCTTCATCTTTATAGTTGCTGCAAATGGAGTCGCCTGTGAATTGTGCCATTCTATGACAGTATATGACATTTTTTTTCTTTTGTTCATCTTTCTTCCTTTAATTTCAATGGATAGTGTGCCATCACACACCTCTACCCCTTGCTTTTTTTCCTGAGTCTTCCATGTTAGCTCATGTAGATGCCTCTTCCTCTTCAAGGGCTGTATGGGTACATGCAAATTAATACGCTGTTGTCTGTCAGTTCCTGTCTCACTCTTCAGACTGCAAACCATGACCTGCTCCCTGTGAGGTTTGCCAGGACAGGACACTGGATAGAGACTGGAATGCTCTCTTTGGCTTACTGTTCCTCGCAGGAGAACCTAAACAGTGACCTTTTACCCCATAGTGGCAGTTGATTGCAATCTCCAGTTTTCCTTTTTTGACATTCCCAGAGGTAGCCTCATTTTGTTCTCTCAGAGGCACTTACGCCAGCTGACCAGTGACCCTCCCTCAAGGCCTCTCCTGAAAATCTCTGAATTCTAGTAACCTCCACGTTTTCCCTTTGTTTTCTCAATCTTGGGGCATGAGTTGCTTCCTGGGGTTACTGTCCCCCTTTTCTCCTTTTAGCTGTTTGAAGTTCTCAATAACTAGATAACCAATAGCTTATATTAAGTTCTTTTTGTTGAAATGCCTAGGTAGCTTGTTTTCCTGGCTGGATCTGAACAGATATACTACTTGTTACCCGAAAGGGGTCCAACCCATCATACTGGGTCACAAGGGCCTAGGTAGGCAGGAGCCTGCACTGCCCTCTGGACCTGCTGCAGAGCATGTTTTTACTCTAGGTCTTGGATGAACCAAAAGTATTTAACTGGTATTTCCTAGTCTTCCCTAGATGGACAGTTAGGTTCTTTCCCAGCTTTTGTTACTACAAACAATGCCTTAAGTAATCTTAAATGAAAAATTTCCCCATGTGTGAAGAGGAATTGCTGGGTCAAAAGGATAGCCCTTTATAGAGGCAATAGGCAGAAATCTATTTGTATGAGTATCAGAAATCAACAAAGGGAAGAGTGAGCCAGGGATGATACTCTTGTCCCTGTAAGAGGGCCTGCTAGTGGAAGAGAGAAGCACAGTATGACATCTATCACTTGAGGAATCACTTTCCGACCTAGGTTCATGGATTTCACTTTGAGCCCTTTGGAGATAAGTAAGATTAAAACACAAATGGAAAAGAAAAAACAAAGTTCTCTAGGACACTTTTGTGCTCAACTTAAAAGAGGGTAACATTAAAACTTTGTCACAGATTACCCCCAGGTTTGGACAGTTTGGGGAGCACCTATGCTCAGTGAAGTCTCAGCACCAAAATGATGTGGCCCTGATGGCTGGTCACAAGCGTGACACCTAGGGATGTGTAGCTAGTGGAACAAGTGGCAGTGCTGCTGGATACACTGTATACTGTAGCTGAAAGCACATGGGAGACATCTACTAGGGAATCCCCAAAGGCACTGAAGTGGAAGTTCGTAGGGTTCTGGGTCTATTTCCTACAGAGCAGAAGAGATAAAAGCTGGTAGAACACAGGCTACAAAACTCATTTACTGAGGTTGTCCCTTTTTTTCATTTCTACATCTTTGCCTCATAAACCAGGGGGAGGCTTATGCTTAACAATAAAGATTGAAATATTCTTCCTTGAGTCCTTGTAATACATCTCTAGCAAACCTAAGGAGTGACTGAATCATTCTTACCACCTGCCACTTGGTTTTTCGGTCATTCCCTGCTAAGCAGAACTCCACTGCAGTCATCATTGCCTTGTTTAGCAGACAAGCTACATTCTACACATTTGCTTTTGCTGATTTTACCTTAGCATTACATGGTAACAAAGCTGTCTGTGCAACCAGAGTTGGGCTTTCCCACCCTGTAAGATCTGGGCTGCCTTCCTGCAGCGGACTTTGTTTTATGTTCCACTGTGTCTTGTTTGTACCATTCTTAATTTGCACAACAGAGATGCTGTCATCGCCAATTAACATTAATCAAGGGCCCCCTGGATACATGGCTGCATAGGGACTAATTTAATATTCTCTTTGTTTCAGATATCAGGTGGATCTTTCAAATGAATTTTTAAATATCTCAGTGATGAAGAATAAGAACAGAGACATCAATTAGGAATCAGAAAGACAAGCTTTGGCAGAAAATGCATAAAGGCGAGTGCATCATGTGCTAATATTTGAACATTTAAGAGAGGTGCTTTTTGTCGTCTTTTTTTTTTTTTTGTCAACAAATGACAAAAGTGGAAGGTACTATATTCATTGTTCCTGGAAGAAGTCTGGCGGCATTCCATCCTGATACCTGCCCTTTGATCATACTATTTCTCTCTCTATTTATTGCAGTCCTTCTAGTCTTCAAGACTGAGTTTGAATATTTCCCCTTGAGCCTTTTCTAATCATTTCTGCCCTCAGGGATGACTGAGTCCCAGCTTCCAACTTCAGTCCCCCTTTCATTTACACCTCCTATTTAGACACCGACCACATGACACATTATACTAGTATTGAATGAATATATGCACACCCTTCCCAAATACACATCATAAAACGGTAGGGGCAGTTTCTCTCTTTCCCAATTCTCAGAGTCAGCACAGTGATGTCAAGAAATATTTATTGATGAAAATGGCCATAAGACTATTAAAATCAAATGGAATTTTATTTTTTAAAAAGAGTAAGGGGAGAAACAAGATAAAGGTTTGGTAGTTGAGACAAACATCTTTAATAAAAGGTTTTAAAATATAAGAACTGTATGTACATTTAGTTTTGGAGGCAGGCAGAGTTTGAGGAAGAACATCACTGGAGGAAGACAGCGATTTACCTTTTTGAATTTCAATAAAATTTATTCTAACCTGCCTAAGTTGTATTTTTTTTTTTTTTTTTTTGGTACTGGGGATTGAACCCAGGGGCACTCGACCACTGAGCCACATCCCCAGCCCTATTTTGTATTTTATTTAGAGACAGGGTCCTACTGAGTTGCTTAGGGCCTAAGTTGTTGAGGCTGGCTTTGAACTCTTGGTCCTCCTGCCTCAGCCTCCCAAGTGCTGGGATTACAGGCATGTGCCACTGCGCCCGGCTGCCTAAGTTTTATCTATTTTTTGACCCTATCCTTTTTGATGTGACAACAGTGTAATGTGGATAATTTTTAGCTGTATAGTATAGCCCCAAAAATCTTTTCTGAAAACATTCAGTTTCAGAAAACATCTGATTTCGTCATGAGTTTTGGAACGAAGCAAACACTTTCATGTTTTATGATGTCAAGATCCAGGGCCCAGCGAAACCAGCTGCACCCGAACCCCACCAGCACGCCCCCTATTGTTGCGCAGAGCGGGATCCAGGACCCATGAGCCCTCCTAGAATGAAGCGCCCGCGGGGCTCCGCCCATTCCGATCCCGAGAGCCTTATTGGCCAGCCTTCCGCCCGCCATCTCTATTCGCCCTCTGGATTTGGCAAGGGAGGTGGGCGGCTCCCTTTCGGGCACTGATTGGTCAAATCGTAAAGACGGCGAGGGACTCTGCGAGGTTTTATTGGCTTTAAGGCTTCAAAATGGGCGGGGAAAGGCAGAGCGACAGATCTCAGGAGGGAGGCGCGGAGTGCGCCGGCGCGTAGTCGGGGACGCCAGGCCGAGGCATTTGCTAGGGAACGGACTGTTGTCGCCCCGCCCCCCGGGGCTTTGTGTCCCGTTAACTGTCGGAGCGGAGGGGGCTCCAGCGCCCGCCGACATGCCGGTGCGCTTCAAGGTGAGGCCGGGGTCTCCGAGCCTGAGGGCGGCTGGTGGGAGCCGCGGCCGGGCGGGTGCGGGGCGCGGGCGCCGCGCTGGTTTCTTGCGCTGCGCATATTGGCCCCGCAGAGGCTGCCAGCCCGAGCCTGCCTGCTGTGGCCCTAGTGGATGCTCACTCCTCCCACCTGGCTCCCTCATGGCTCTCACACACTTCCCAGTTACCGTGTGTCGGGATGTTAGGTGATACTAAGGCAGATTCATTCTGGGGGATGCAGAGGAGCGCAGACCGGAGGAAGACCCCTTATAACGGGAACGAAGAGCGACTTCAGTTTGGGACACTTGGGACCCATTTAACAGTTTAATCCCCCTTCCCTTTAAAACTTTAAAGTGCATGAATCTTTTAAAGGCTTCAGAAATGGGTCATTAGTAAAAAGGGTTTGGGTAGTACGCAGTTTTCATGGTTGTGCATTTGTTTTAAGATTTATTAAAAGTTTCAGCTAGCTGTTCAGGGGTAGCACCCTTCAACGCAAAGGTGACCACAGCGTTCCATAAATCCTGACTATGGTTCTTTTAAGGGCTTGTATCCAGAATGGGAGGACGTTTGTCTTTCTTCGGCTGATTTTACTAACATATAAAAAGGCACTAGGCATGATACATAATATTGTGTACTCGGTGGGAACTTGGTAGTTTTGAGGAGTTAGGTTGTCACAGGTTATCAGACGCTCTGACACTTTGGAATCAGAGAACCAGCCAAAGGGGAGTCTCCCAGATTCCCGGTAGCACGTGCCTCCAGTGGTTGTGAGGATTAAAGGATATAACACATGAACTGCTTAGCCCAACGCTGGGTGAACATTGGCTATAATTAAGGAGCTTGTCTGTGTTTAATTATCAGTCTTGAGTCTTTCAACTCCTTGGAGTTTGGGAAATTATTTTTATTAATGCCTGCCTTAAAACAACTTTCATTAACTGCACTATACTCAAATTGTACTTTGTATTACAGGGACTTAGTGAATACCAGAGAAACTTTCTGTGGAAAAAGTCATATTTGTCAGATTCCTGTAATGCCTCCGTGGGGCGAAAGCATCCATGGGCTGGACTTAGATCAGATCAACTAGGTAAGTTGAGCAAATTAATAGCCATTAGAACTTTAGTAGACCTTGGGCTCATTTTACAAAATGATTTATTCAAACTCCAGATGGTCTGATTGACTCATTCATTTAGTTAACAAATATTCATTGAAGGTTTACTATGGCCCCAACTATCCCAGTATTGTGGGTTATAGCCCTGAACCAAAATCCCTTAATTATAGAGATAATAAGCAATTCAAGAAATAAACAGAAATTTCAGGTTATATATGAAATAGTAGGGATGTGGGATAGATAACATGGTGGAGAGGTGGATTGCAGGGAATACACTTTATATTTGATAGTTGGGAAAGACTTTTCTGAGGAGGTGACATTTGAGATGGGAGCAGAAAGCTGAGAGGGGATAAACCTGAGGAAGAGAACTCCTGAAGTCTTGAGGAATGGAAGCTCAGATAGATTAAGTGGCTTGCCCCAGGTTCATTGTAAATGGCAGAGCCGTGATTTGCAATCAAGCCATGATTTGAGTCTGTTTTGTTCAGAGCCCATGAGCTCAGAGGTCACATTCTTATTACACATGCTGGCACCCCATATCCCGGGAATTCTGAGCCCTGGGCCAAGGTTTCACAGCCATGACAGAGAAGAGACAGAGAGACAGACTGACTTTACTGTATCTGCTTGTTTAATTTTTCCCTCACCAGAGCATAATATCTTTGAGAACAGGGCTGTCTTGTTTCTTCTCAATACCTAGCTCAGGACCTTGTAGCTCTCTACTACTTTTTAAAACTGATTTTGAATGAATGAATAAACCTGAATTTAAATCCACAGTAGTTATATGACCTGGGTAAATTGAGCCTGTTTTGCCAAGTGAGGCTTAGCCCATGGCACAGGATTGCTGGGAGGTATTAAATGAGCTGTTGCTAGTTGGGACGTGTATATTCATAGATCTGTGCTTGGTGCCTCATGGGTGATGTGTGAGAACGACTGATGTGTGGTATATAAGTTCCTTAAATGTTAGATGTTTGAAGCCAGGAAAAGGAAAGACTTATGGGCAGAGTACAAAGCCTGGGAAGTTATTGAAATAGGAAGAGTGTTTCTAGGATTAGGTTTGGGGAACAAAGGAAGAGGGGGATTGAGTGTGTGGCTCTTTTAGAGATTCTTCTGAAGCAGTAGGATGCTTAGCTCAAACATGACTTTAGAGACTTGGGTGTCCCTTGCTCCTCAGGCAGGGTGTTGGGAATACCCTTCTGCTCATAATCTTCTCTTTCTAAGTGATCAGAAATTCTATATTTTCAAGGCTCCATTAGATTAAGAATGCAAAATAAATCTAAAACTGTAGATATTCCACCGAAAGCCCAAAGGGATATGATTACCTGAACAATTGTTACCCCCCATAACATTTTGACTTAGATCAACTACATTTGAGGGGACTGCGATGAAAGGAGACCATGGGAACAAAGCCACTTTTGAGCAGGGTATGTTTGGAAGGAAGGAATGGTCTAGGGGAGGAATGTCAGTGGGAATTTTAAGTAAGGGCAGAGGGTAGAGCCAGACTTCAGGATGCTCAGAAATGGAGGTGGGAGGTTAGCAAGGAAGCATGGTAGTTTTACCTAGGACTGACGGTACATTCCTCTAGCATAGTGTGTTTATCTCCCTGGGGATTTGCTGGTGCTGGGAGACATGGGACAGACCCCTTGAGCATCTTCCCTTTGCATTTGGTACACCTACCTAAATCCTGACTTTGTATTAAAGCAGAGAGGAGTCCAAGCCAGTGTTCTTCAAACATTTTTGCTTTCGTATTTCCCAAAAGAATTTAGAAAATCTTGATATCCACCCCTTATACATTTTAAAATTGATATTATTTTATCTTTCTTTAAGTAGTTTATAAGAACGCACTTTCTGGCTTATTGGATAGATGCTTTATGTATATTTTATTTAAACATCGTCGCTGCCAACTTAGCTCATTCAATTTATGGAAAATGTTGATCATGTAATTGTCAAAGTCATTCATCACTGGCAAACTGACCAGCCAAATTAGTTATTTTTTGAGAAAAAAAAGTCTACCTATCTTTTGGTTCAAAGTCAATATGCATATGTGCATTTCACATGACATCCCTCTCATGTACCTGAATTCTGATTCTAAGATAGGTGGATGGAAAAGATATGAAACTATATTTAATAAGGTGCCATTCCTTTGTAATTCCAAGTCTGCCTTTGCTTTCTTGTCAATTATTCTCCCTTAGGAATTATGCTTTCTTGAATTCTCCTGTTGTTTGTCTCCCTGACCTTGAGATTTTCTTATACCTTGGGGTGGTGCACCATAATCAGTTTCAGGTGGGAAGAGGGTGATTTTCAAAGGGATGGTGGGGATGGAACTGCAAATGGCAGATGCAGCTCTTGGCAGATGGATTAGTGTAAAGTAGAGCACAAATGGAGTTGGGGATCTGTTTACTCCCCTAGGAAGTCTTGACCTTACCCATTTGAAGACCACTGGTCCAGGGAAGCCTGTAAGGACGGGAACTCGGGGTTTGATGGCCAACACATCCATGATAGTGGTGGCGCAGCTCTTGGTTTTATCTTGCCACCAATTTTCTGTCTGCCTTCCCTTTTCTTCCATTTCTGGTCTTTGTACTCCTCCTCACCGGCAGCAGTCTTCTCTCTCTTTAAAGAATGACCCCAAACTAGGCCAGGTCTCAGTGCTGTCATTTGCAGAGCTCCTCTTACCTCAGTAGACGGTAAAGTTTCTGGACATTCGCTTGCCAGGCAGAAGTGTAGAGCAGTCGTATTTTCACTCTTGTTGAAAGGATTCATTATTTCTGATTCTCAGGAAATAAGGCAAAAGTAGAACCAAGATCCAGCATAATGACATCTCATCCCTTCTCATCTTGGTCTGCTCCGCATAAGAGAAGCTTTGTGCAGAGTTCCAAATTTTGACAGACCAGGGCCCATTGTTCTGTTAAGTAGAACAGGAAAGTAATTAGAGACCGAGGCAACATGTCCTCCCTGGCAGGCCAGTCTATTCACCTTGCAGTTCTAGTGACCTGAGCATCGTGACCCCAGTTTTCAATTTTTGGTTATGGTCAAGCTTTTAATACTTTGTTAAAGAAAAATTAAATATTTCATGTTGAAAAATGTACTTAGCTTTTTATCCTTAATCTGAAGGAAATTGAGTTTGTGGTTGTATGAATATATATCTCCAACTGAAATTTTTAATTCCGTTTCTCCTTTCATAGGTGTTTCATAGGTGTTATTAACATTTTCTTTGTAACTTTGTGGTTTGGTAGCTATTCTTGCATGCTATGTTTTGTAGGGATCACCAAAGAGCCTGGTTTTATTTCAAAAAGAAGAGTCCCTTACCATGACCCACAGATTTCAAAATCTCTGGAGTGGAATGGAGCTATCTCAAAGAATGATGTTGTATCACCAGAACCTAAAGCCCCAGAAACGCCAAAATCACAAGACGTGAATCAAAACTATGTCAACCAAGAAACAGTTCTCTCACTAGAGGGCTCCAGGGTTCCCAAGAGAACCAGATCTCATTCTGCCGACTCCAGAGCTGAAGGGGCTTCATGTGCTGTGGAAAAGAACCAGGATGTAATAATGAACCATGGACCGGTTAATGAAAATGTGGAACTGGAACATTCTACCAAGCGTCTTTCTGAAAATGTAGATAATGGGGTAGGCATAGTCACTGTACTTCTTTTTGGAAGGCCTGGAATTCTTTATTGATTTCATCATCATTTCAGTAATATTACATTTTATGTTTAAAGTTTTCCTGTTTCATGTCT
Source organism: Glaucomys volans (assembly GCA_020662805.1). Classification (NCBI taxonomy): domain Eukaryota; kingdom Metazoa; phylum Chordata; class Mammalia; order Rodentia; family Sciuridae; genus Glaucomys; species Glaucomys volans. The sequence goes on from JAJEJO010050092.1 coordinate 54,471, forward strand.
GTGATATAGTTGATAAAGAGACTTCAGTTATTGTGAATGGTTCTATTCTTAATACTCGGTTTCCGTACTGGTTTTACTAAGATATGCCTTCATTGGGTGGATAGCCTGCCTCTGGATTTTAGTCATCAAAATCAGCACCTGAGTCCTAAGGGAGAGATCAAGTTGAGACAGAAAGAGAGTAGGCCATTACTTCTGGCAGAGGTGCTGAAATGACTTCTACCCATCCCCATTTCAATTTCTTATTGTGTACCGGCAAGAAAACAAACAGAATCTCAGTTGACCATGCTGAAGGAAGGAGAATTCTGGCTGGCTGTCAAAGATCTTGCGGTTCTGCTCTCTTTTGTCACAGCTGGCCTGCCACTGGTCCCTGGGAGCACATAAACAGAGGCTCAGGGGCTCCTTTGTGGAGATCTCATTGCCTCCAATCCATGGCTCCTTCCCTGTTTCATGTCCACCACTGACTGGAACCCTGCAGAGGCACTTCAGAGTGCTGGAGAAGAATCTGCCTTATTGAGAAAGCTAGGGGTGCAGGGGAATCAAGGAAGGTGATGTGTGAGTCTTGTGGGTAGGGGAAGGGGGTGTCCATATAAGCAATGTGTGGATTAGGCAAGGTACTGTGTTTTTTTGTTTGTTTGTCTGGTAATAGATTTAATTATGAGTGATTGGTAGGAAGGGACTGAGAGATGGTACCTTTTTTCTGGGGTACATAATAGTCCTTCACAGTCCTAAGGAAGTATTATGAATGGAATTTGAAGTAGTTTCACAGTTTAAATGAGATCATTTTAAATGTTTAAAAAAATTGCTGCATAATAATGTGCATATAGTTAGTGATACTGTAAAGTTGCCCTAAAAATTTGTTAAGAGGATAGATTTCTTGTTATGTGTTTTTAAGCACAATTGAAAAGAAAGTTTGAGTAGAAGTTTTTAATGGCTTTGAGTGGATTTGTTTTTTCTAACAGTTGGATAGACTTCTACGTAAGAAAGCTGGATTGACAGTTGTTCCTTCACATAATGCCTTGAGAAATTCTGAATATCAAAGGCAGTTTGTTTGGAAGACCCCTAAAGAAACTACTCCAGTGTTTGCAGCCAATCAGGTAGTTTAAAGGATGTAATACATTTCTAAGTATCATCATCTGATGTAGTGATGTAGATTTACATAGAATTAAAAGCTAAAAGAAATTTGGTACTTATTTGGTACTAGGCCTAGAGGCAGTTTCTAGGATGAGTTTTGCTAAAATCCTCTTATTACTTATGATTTATAGCAGTAATATTATACTGTCCTAGGCTACTGATGATCATTGTTGCCAGATCCATCACATACACTAAGTATGAGACAGGGTAATGAAAACTTGGGGAACTGGTAAGTTTTTGCATGCTAAAAGATTTTTTAAATAAAAATTTCATTAAATGGGTTTTATGCTAGAATGTTATGCTTAGTTGATTACTATTTTTGCATTTTTATGTCTTTTAAGAAAGACATATCTAGTTTGGATGTATATTTTAATAAATATAAAATACATTGAAGTAACACAAAGTATGCAATTTTGTCTTTGTATCAGGTGAGTAATAATAATAACTGCTAGTTTATAAAATTCAAAATGTGATACTAGATTTCATTATGCTTTTGTACAATTTTAGATATTCTGCTGTTTTATTACTATCATCTTTGAGATATTTCTTAGGCTCTGAACCTGGTTTATTTTCTTAATATACTTCCAGGCCTAGGTAGGAAATATCTCTACCTTTAATATGTTCAGGACCCTTGACAGTTTAGTCTTTTTGTTTTCCTGGGCTTTGTGTTTTTCATTATAAATACACATACTCCTCCATACCCTGTCATATTCATTTTCTTCTATACTTCAACATTCACTTGTATACTTTATATACCTCTAAAGATTAAGAGGATAGTTAGATTCTGCAGGACAATAATGTCATTCTTCTTACACTGAGATAAAACATCAGTGATTGCATAAATTGTGGCAGCTTTGGGCTTACCTGTTATTGAAACTTAAAACATTTTAGGAACATATTAACCTAATAAATAGGTTCATTACTTCTTTTGCTTGTTCATAGATACTCTTGGATTGTAAGTACCTAAAAAAATTACTTTATGACCTGAAAATTGTGATTGTTCAGATTTCATGGAGTATTTGACCCATAAGCTAAAGCTGATTCAAAATATTGACCAATTTTACATGTCAGTGGAAGCATTGTGTAGAAATGTTATTTCTATAATATCAAAAGTACAATATGAAATAAATCACTAGCAATATCTTCACTAGTAATCTTATTGCTTTCATTAATGTGGGTTTTAAAGACTTCTTTTGGAAGCAAATGTGTTTTGTAAGTTCAAAAGCATATCAGTTTCAGGGTCTGTGACTTGAACAAGCTTTTCATGACTTGTTGATGAGGAACCTCTAAAAGAGCTATTCAGTTCTATTTTACCAGACACCTGTCCTCTGAAAGGATGTCTTATATTAATATGTAAAGGAGTCAGAACAGTTTTTGACTGAAAAGTACTTGAGGTTATATTGTATTTACAAAGGTGTACTGTTTGGATTAGATCTGCCTGAAGAGGTTCCGTTCAGTATTTTAAAGCAACAATACGGCAGACCTTACTTGAGCTGCCTAAGTTTTCCATTTGACTTCCTTGCAATCAGTGATTATATACCATAAGATGGAAACCATATGGTATAACATTAAGATAAAAAGAAACATTTAATGTAATTGCCTGAACTTTTTTCTTGCCTTAATGAAAAAGCTAAAAATAAGCAAGCAAAGGAAAAACTAGATCACATCAGGTATTCAAAATATTAAGAATTTTATATTGTTACAGGAAGAAAGAAAATCTGTCAAGGAGGGAACAAAACCTGTAGAACTGACAGCCTAATAGCCTTAATAAAAATAATGTTTATTTATATTATTCAAATATTTCTATTTTACTTATTCATTTACCAAACTGATGGGAGGTTGGGGTAGACAACTGGGGAGAAAAGATGAAACACAAATGTGGTTTATTACTTATTTTGGCTTAAGCATTATTTTGATTACAGTTACTATTATTCAAAACATATTAATGAGTGTAGAAATTTGACCTTTGGATATTAATTGGACATATGAAATAAAATTACAATCATTTATAATTTTGCTTTTTTGCATCCTATAATTCAACTTTATATATGATTTTTTTAAAAAAACCTAAACATCTGATTCTTTATTAACTGACAAAATAACTAAATTAATTTTTGTTTTAAGGTTTTCCACAATGAAAGCCAATTTGTTCCACAATTCAAAGGTGATTTAATTGTTCATGAAACTGAATACAAAAGAAATTTCAAGGGTTTATCTCCAGTGAAAGAACCAAAATTAAGAAACCATTCGAAAGGAAACGGAAATCTTGAAGCCATATCTCCTGAAAAGAAGGTATTCATCAACTCTTAACCTTCAAACAAATAAATCCCCATGATTTTAGACTCTACATTTTATTTCACTATCACCTGAGATGGATTCCTTGCTCCTCCTTCCTTCCTTCCTTCCAACCCTCCTTTCTTCCTTTCTTTGGAAGTGCGTTATTCTTGTGTTTGGTCATCATGTGTCAGATGTTCATCAGGTACTTACTTGGAGCCAGGCCCTGGGTCAGTGCTGAGACTGCAGGGATGACAAACACACCAAGCCCCAAGCAGCTCTTAGGCTAGTGGGAGACATATAGAAGTAATTAAAAATATTGGAGTATGGTGAGCACTTAGCAATACAGCAGGTACGTCTGCCCTACCTGACAGCAGATGATTGACCTTTACAGTAATGTAAGCTGCAGGTGTAAGAGAAATGATAGAAACGCATGTTTTAAATTAAGTAATAGAAATTAAACACAAACACATATGTATTTTAACCCAAAACCTTAGCATGCCAAATTGTAACTAGTATAATTCACAGCACTTATATACAATATAACAGTTGTTTCCAGTGTGTGAAATTATACCCATTTTAAGTAATAGCATCAGTGCTAAAATCATAAATGGCAGGAAAATGAAATATAAATGTTATTTTTGAGTCTCCTGTAATGTTGATAACTTGATACTTGATGGGTTCTAAAAATAATAAGTATGTGACTAAAAGTAAAATTTGTGTGTGTATTTGAGTTTCTTTTAACTGTGACATTCTTGGGGAAAAATGTTAAGTTACTCAATAAAGCATTGTGGTAACTTATTCATCAGAACTTTGCATTTAATTACTGAAACAATTAAATGTAAATTTAGAATGTCACAGGAAAATTTAAGATCACCATTCAATATATATTAACATAAGTTCGATTATTTGGATGTGTATTTGTCAATCTTCCCTAGTTGAAGGGTCTGAATTCTTTGTTAGAAAATAAAATTATATCTTGAGTTATATTTCTCAAGAACTAACAAGATTTACTGGTTTCAAGACTTATTTATTGATTTGTTGTGATTTCTGTTACCTTTAGTGGTTAAAGCTTACTTCTAAAACCAGTAATGGAATATAATGTCCATGTCTAACTTTATAATGTCTGTGTTTTTACTTTAATGTGTAATATATTTGAAGCATAAAAGCTTAAATTATTTCCATTTTAGTGTAATAAAACAGATGACCCTTTAAAATTAGAAGCAGAGATGGCATCAAAGGACTCAAACCAGCCTAAAAAGAAGCTTACTCCTTGGAGACATCAGAGACTTGGGTGTGTATTTTAGACAACTATCATGGTATTTAGATGGTCAACATAGTGAAATATTTACCTTCATTTCTTCTCTGTTAGGAAGGTGAATTCTGAATACAGAGCAAAATTTCTGAGCCCAGCTCAGTATTTATATAAAGGTGGAGCTTGGACACATGTGAAGGAAAATATGCCAGATCAGGTGAGAGCTGTTTCCCCTTTGCTTTCAATCTGTACACCAATTTAATTTCACAATGGGTTTTAGTAGTAACAGAGACTCAGCCTAAAGGTGTATGATACAGCAGTAGCACTGAAAGTATCAGGAACTTCAAGCACATGTATTAGAATATAATTTATCAATGTGTTTACTATTTTTATATTAACAGTCTCCTTAAAGATTAATATTTATTATTAAAGTATTTAAAGTTAAAAACTTTTGTTTTGCAATAAAACATTCGATTGTGTTAATAAACACAATCTCCAACATTGTAGCATCATAGATTTGATTCTTTTATGACATTCAAACCTCCAGTCAGTGTGTATCATTACTGTCTCTCGGCAAAAGGAACATGCAGCCTGAGTTCTTTGAAGTTCAAATTCTAATGTTGGATACCCTGATATAGGGGAGAAACTTGGGGGACCTAAAGATAGGTTTGAGGAAAGGGTAATTATTCCCTAGAGCTGAGAGTTGTTACTTCACTGGAGTTTCTTATAGGCAAAGGATAAGCAATGGAGCATTTTTAGTTATCATTTAATCAGCATCTTTAAAACCATATCTTGAAAGTTCTTTTTCTTACTTTTCTGTGGGCATAAACTGAATTAAAACATTTTTGGTTAGATATTGGTAAACATTCTCTTCTTCCATCATTCTAAAGAGAGGGATAATTTGAATGGGGAATCTCTTACTTAGCTCAGTACTTAAAACCATTACCACAGTTTGCATGCCCCTAGTGAAGGTGCTGGCACTTTTAGCTTCTGGCTCTTTAAATTAGCAACTCCCAGACACATTTCTTGACCGCTTCTGGGCTTTGAATAATTCTAGGAGGTTGCTTGGTCCTTCCACCGTTGTTGCTCTTGGTACTTTCTGCCTGAGCATGGCTCAGAGTTAGTATAGGCAGAGTAAGAGACAAAGCTCCAGCTGTCCCAGTTTTTATCTGGGGCAACATTCATCTACTCACCCTAGTGAAATCAAGTTAAAACGTTGAGCATCAAAAGCAGCCCTCACATTTCCCTCTATGTAATCTAAAGTTCCTCCATTCTTCTCTGTTAAACAAAAAAAGCAGCCCTTGTGGAAGAAAGAATCAAGTCAACTACATTCTTTTTTATTGTTTAGTTTTTTATTATCTTCTTTTATTGGTGCATTCTAATTACACAAACTAATGTGATTTGTTTTTACCTGTTTGTACATGTATACAATATAACAATGTAATTTGGTCAGTTTTGTTCCCCAGTACCTCCCTTCTCTCTCCTGTCCTTCCTCCTACCGGCCCCCTTCCTCTGCTCTACTGGTCTCTTTTCTATTTTCATGAGATCTGCTTCCCACCTCACTTCCTGCCCGCCCTTCCCCGCTTTTTTTGCTCTAACTTGAATAACGAGGGAAGACGTGCAATCCTTGATTTTCAGAACTTGGCTTATTTCACTTATTGTAATGCTTCAGCTAAACTTGAGCTGTTTATGAGTGTCCCAGATCTTGGCAAGGAACTTTGTGCTCTGTGATGGGGCCAGGAGAAAAGCCGAGGACACAGGCAGAACACAGTGTGGTCACTGAGGTGGCCACTAGATAGGGTTGTCTGCTGATCTGTCATGCTTGGGCGCTTTACTGGGGGAAGATGGCGATAAACTCTTGTTTTGGAAAGATTATCTCCTAGTCTCTGAGACATCTTTACACTAAGATGAATTGGTGTGTAGCCTTGTGTCTAAACATTTAATGGACTGAGAGGATTGTTATGTTGAAGTCATGATAATATGAAATTCCTTATATTTCCCTGATGGAAGAGAATATTGTTGTTAATTTAAGATTTTTTTTCAAGGTTTCCTATTGTGATATCTTGTAATCAGTTGTTTGATTTATTAATTGATACTGGCATTTGTAAATATCCAAATTAGAAGCATAGTTTGTCTTAAGTTCTTTTGAGAAAAGTAATTTTAAAAAGTAAATTGGAATTTGAAAGGAATTAAAAATTTTCTCTAAGAAGTTAGCGTCAGTGTTATTAGTAAGTTTTTGTTAACCAAGATATTAGTAAATTTTTGTTAGCCAAGTTATAGACATTTAACATGGGCCATATTTTATTTAAATCTTAGATCCCTATCCCTCTCTCCCAAAGACATTTACTGTATGTGACTGATAATGAGGTGCCTAAATATAAGGTACTCTCTTACTTCCCCACTCCTAATATTTAATGAAGGTGTATATCCATACTCTTTGAATGTACTTTGACATCAGTGAATTTTAACATGAAAATATTGTCACTTTTTGAATCATGATACGGTTTTCTAGTCCAGATATCATCTTCATTTTCTTCTATATTGTTGAAACATGGTACTTTTGGAATCTATTTATAGTCAAGTCACTGGATGTTTTATCCTCAGTTCTAAGTACCTATTCACTTAATTCCTAAGTGGTGGCCTTTGTCAGGTGGTTTTATATTTGTCATCTCTGTAATATAACCACTTGTGCAATTGTTTTGTAAATTGTGTACTTAAAAGATTGTTTTTAATAACAACCAAGAGTTGCAATTATTAGATCCCTGTCCTCAGAAAAATCACTGAATTGTGTTGAATTTATTTTTTGCTTGATTGTTAGGTAATCGTTCAGTCATCCAAACCATTGGTTGAGGTAATGGGAAGACACATTAGAATAGGACACATAGGACTTTGTTTAAAGATAAAGTCTCACGTTCAAGAGTCATCTTAAAATTTGACAGATATAAGGACTAGGTATAAAGTGACTACTCTTGGGGGGCATGATTTATTTTTACTTATTTATTTTTTTGTTTTGAGACAGGGTCCTGCTAAGTTGCTTAGGACCTTGCTACGTTTCTGTGGCTGGCTTTGAATTTGCAGTCCTTCTGCCTCAGCTGAGCCACTGGGATTACAGGTGTGCACCACTGCGTCCAATGGAGGCACCATTTTTGAGAAAAAGATTTTTTTCCTTCAGTTTTTCTGAATTTGATTTTTCTGCGCATAAACTTCAAATGACTTAATTCTTAATTTGGAAAAAGTTTAATTCTTAGTTTGGAAAAAGTCATGGACTAATGAAAACATCCTACTTACAGCATTTATATCATGTAATCTGATGGCATTACTTACTGAGAAAGGTTTGTGTGTATTGTTTTGGTTTGGGAATGATTTACATCTCTCCTTTTTCATGGCTCTAGTTGTGGTTGTAGGGGTTGTTCTTAATCTACACTCTTCATTTTTTTTGCTTTCTAGTAGAACAGTTTACTTTGGGAGATGTCAGCCTCTTAACTTCTCATCTTAGTTTTAGAATTCTGGAAATTTAAAGGCCTGCATTTGTGAAAACAAAGCATTAGCACCGAGATTATTCATAAAGATTGCTAACAAAGAAAATTTAATGCATCAAGTTTTAAATGTCAGCAAAAATGGGAAACTAAAACTTTACAGAATTTCTATAAAGTATCTTCTCTCCTTCCTTTTAAAATATAATTGGTATCAAAACTGAATCACTATGTACATAGAGGGGCTCTTCATTCTCTCATTGAACAAGTTATAAGGTGCTCCCACATGGAGAGAAGGCAGCCTCTACTGCTCCTTCCCACTCTGCCTAAAACACAGGGAAGTACTGATTGGATCCTCTTTTGAACCTCTTAAGTTTATAGCTTTCTGGTTTATTATGACATAGACTGTGCCAATATTAGAATGTTTAGGTACAGGTTGGCCTCCTTTATTGGACTAGAAACTCATTGAGTACAAGGGAATTCTTGCTTATCTCTGTTAGCTAGCTGTGCTGCTCAGGTCTACTTCTTAGTCCATATTAGAACAGGTTATGGAGTCAGTGCTTAAATGCTGCATTCCTACTCACCTCAAGGAGTTCATAAGTTAATGGAAGAGGACTTTGAGATCAGAGGGAGAGGTGATGCTAAAGCATGCAGATTTTGTGTAGGTAATAGAGTGGCCGTGAAGCATGTGGAATGTGGGCACTTCCTAGGCATACAATCTGGAGTATGTCAAGGCACTGTATAGCAAGGTTCTTGTGCATTCAGAATACACTGGTTACACATTCAACGGACAACCCATGTGTTTCAGTTCTACCTCTTAAATACAAAAACCATTACTAGACATTTTCATTCAAGTATAGGAGTTGAAAGAAATGAAAGCAAGCATAGTTGGATTTTTTTCAGGGGCAGTGAAGAAAACAATATTTCAAGTTATCCTGTAGGATTTTTTTCATGTTTAGCTTAGAGTGTTGGACTTTGCAGGGTACTATTTTTTGGCTTTGTCTATTTTCTTAAAAATATAGCACTTTCAATTCCTGTTTTCAAAAGAGTGTCTTGTTAAGGAGCTGAGGATATGTTTCTTCAATGACTTTTTCATTGGCAAGTTTCATTATTTCCTTTTTTTTTTTTTTGCCTCTAAGTGAAACAAAAACAATTCTTTCAGAATATCCTGATATCCTTTTAATGCTAATGGTCTATTTTTATGGTAGAAAACATTAGAGTTTTTTCAAGAATAAAGATTTTAAGCAGAATTTTAAGGGTAAAAGCTTTGATTTTTTTTTTTAATGTTGTGCAGTTGTTTTTAGTGAAGCCAGCAGGTGGCAGTATAATGTATAAAATAAAAGGATTTCGAATGGGTATAAGGCTTCTTTTCATATTTGCACATTAAGGAATTCAAATTACTCTATAGTTCATCAGAATATTCTTTTCATATCTTGTCATGTTGTTGAATATATTATAATTATTATTTTGTTGAAATTTCTCTTTTTAAAAATTTGTTCTTTTTAGGTATACACAACAGTGGAGTGTATTTTGATATATTATCCATACACGGAGTATTATTTATTCAAATTAATCCCATTCTTGCGGTGGTACATAATATGGTGGAATTTATTTTTAATTATATATTTAGTACATTTTTTTTAAAAAGAAGTTGAGATTGCTGATTTTAAGGGAATTTGAGGGATTTGGAGGGGGAAATACACAACTCTCTCTGTGGGGTCTTCTATAGTAGTAATCACTGTATATAAAGCTGGAAAAAGCCAGGATGGGAGTTTCTGGCATGTAAATACTTTTTCAGAGGCGGGGAGATAGGAATAGGCATCAGATTACCTGCCACCAACAGTGTTCCAGCCATGCAAGAATGTGGTTGGTTTTCAAGGTAATACTAAGATATCATGGTTACTGAATTAATCATTACTAAAAATATTAAAAATATTGCTTGATAAGTTTGGTGTATAATTTATAAGGAGTGCAATATTTCATTATTATTCATCATTTCATTAATATTCAGTTATGACACTAACCTGTCATTAAGTATGTTTCTGTATTCCTCCCCTAGGGTTCTGTAAATGCCATGTGGTATGCAGAGGTTGGTTGCTTTTGAGTTTTTTAAAACTATAATAATGTATCAAATCCTTGTCTAAGTTGTAATAAAAAATAGTTGTCAATATTTTTCTTAATTTCTACAAATTTCTCCCTGTCTTATGGTCTGAAATAAAATACCTGCATCATGCTTTTGCTTGATTGCTTTAATTTTTGCTTAAGTGCACATAGTCTGATGACTGTATGTGGCTATTTTCACCTTCTTTTCTCCTTGGTCCCTGGCTGTATTTGTGCAGTGTTTTGCTACTTTGTGATATTTATAAAGGAGCATTTACAATAATGGATGTTGTCTGAATCTCCTGCATAGGTTAAAGAACTCCGAGAAAAGGCTGAGTTTTATAGGAAACGAGTTCAGGGAACACATTTTTCTCGGGACCATCTGAATCAGATTCTGTCTGATAAAAACTGCTGTTGGGATGTCTCCTCAACCACAAGCTCGGAGGGAACCATTAGTAGCAACATCAGAGCCTTAGATCTTGCCAGGTGAGATATCTTTGTGGATGGTGAAAGAGTATGTTGTAGCTGATGTGACTCACGGAGTGATGTAGGAAGATGACATGCCTGCTCAAAATTTGTGTTTAGGTCAAATGAAAATATGTCCACCACTTATTTCATTATTTTAAATTTATTCTCTGTGTTAAAGAAAGATATATATGTATATATAATCATATATATAATTTTGTATACATACATACACATAGGTGATTTTAAGGATTTGCATATAAATAATACATAATGTAATTCTGGAGGGCTGGAGTTTATAATATTCTTTGTCACAATAGTAGAATTAGAATGATTATATGACAGATATAAAAGGACTTTAGAAATTATAAAAAAGAAAGAGGCAACAATAAAAACTGAGACAATATAAGCTATTAGTATGTATCCATTATCATTCTTTAATGGATTTTGTGGCTAATATGGAGCTTGGTCCCTGATTTTAGGGAAACATTCTCTGCTGTTTTAGGTTTTAAAGTGAACATGATTTAATTATTTGGAAGAGAAATCACATATTGACTTATAGCAAATGAAATAGCTTTTAGTTATTCCCGTTTATCAATATCATGAGCACCATATTAATCTATAAATTCTAATTACACTACATCTGATTTAAAAGCTTATCACAAAATCTAGTCTTTAATAATGTATCAAAAAGATGAATCTAAATTATGAAATTTGAATCAGTGTATTTGGTTCCAACTATACTTGAATTGGTGTGCATAACACCAATTTAGTATCTGAACAGGTTATACCATGGGGGTCCTAGTGTGTGCAGGTAAATTCCAGTTTTGGAGCTAAATATGACTTTTGCCACCAGAGGTGCAGTTATTTTGTGTGAAGGATGGAGTAAGGGAAAATAAATTATTTTGGAATATTTTGAATAGGAACTTGAGATGGTAACTTTCATTTATTATACTATGAAATGAACTTTTTTTAAAACATTTATTTATTTATTTTTTTAAATTTACTTATTGATTCATTGAACACAAATGGAGTACAGCTATTGTTTCACTGGCTGTACACAAAGTAGAGTCACACCATCTGTGCGTTCATGCATGTACACAGGGCAATGGTATCTGTCACACATTCTGTTATTATTTTTACCCCCCACCCACCCCCACCCCTCCCTTCCCTCTATGCTATCTATCCTTCCTCCATTCTTGCCACCCTTCCCCCCCGCATTATGCATCATCATTCATTTATCAGAGAGACCATTCGGCTTTTGGATTTTGGGGATTGGCTGATCTCACTTAGCATAACAGTCTCCAACATCATCCATTTACCTACAAATGCCATAATTTTATTCTTCTTTATGGCTGAGTAATATTCCATTGTGTATATATACCACAGTTTCTTTATCCATTCATCTACTGAAGGGCATCTAGGTTGATTCCATAATCTAGCTATTGTGAATTGAGCAGCTCTTAATTAGAGTTTTTGTTCAATACCTGGACAAGGCAGTGTTTTTGGAAAACACAGTTGTAAATGGTTGAAGGAAATGATGATCTCACTGTAATTAGTATAAACTGGAAAGCTCAAGCTACTCAAATTTAAAATAAAGCTTATTTTGTTATGCAGAGATCCTACAAGTCATAAGACTTTGAACAAATGTCCTGCTACAAAACCAGAAGAAAAAAAAGACATCTTGGAAGAACAGGCTCAGAAAAATACCATGGAGGAAGTGGGCATGTCAGGTTCTCCCACCTTGCCTGTTAGAAGGCGGCTGGCTTGGGATGCAGAGAATACTGGTGAAGACATACAGAACCGGCCTAGTGGGGAGGAAGAGCAGGAAGAGGAAAGGGGAAGAGACAAGCAGGCGTGTATGGGAAAGCCAGAGAAGATGGACATGCATGAGGCATCTAAGGCAGAGAAGATAAAAGAAGGGTGAGAATTTTAAACTTATCAGTGTATAGAGTATTATCATATGTGACTAATATGTATTTGTTTTGTTACTAAGTATAGTGGTTTACATGTTTGAATTTGTGACTAATAAAGAGCAGATTTTACTTTAATGTTACCAAGTAGTCACTGCTATATTGTTTATAATTTGATTCACTCAGACATTTGAGCCACCAGTACTTGGTAATTGAACACTTAAACCTCTAGGCTACCTGTGGAAAAAGTAGGATTATTTTATTTGTGTCCCGGAGTTATGATTTGCAGATGTGTCTGGAAGAATGACTTTTTTTGTTGTAGGTAAAAAGTGCATGTTAACTAATATCAGATGGTTTAATGAAAAGAGAAAGAAAGGATAATGCTTTATAGAATTTTTTTAAAAAGTAACTTTTAAAACCAGCTACTTCCTATTGTTTTACATGAAAATTGTTTTCGGGATTGGTTCTACACCATTAGTAGTGGTGCTTTTTGTCTCTAGTCCAAAGCCCTTGTTCCTTCTTGGGTGTTGCAGCAAGTGTGGGGCCTGGGGCCTGAGTTCTCAGCCTTGTTGTTGCTGACTTGCAGTGATACCCCACCCTTTTCTGTATTCAGTCCCTCTTAACTGCGTGTGGAGTTATTTTTTCAGAAATAAAATGACTTTCTCTTATGTTTTGTATTTTATTGTTGCACAATGCTGAAAAGTATTTTTTACCATATTTTTCAGAGGAAATGCTTTCTAATAGATTGTTCCAATTTGTAGGTCGGGTTCTTCTGTATTCTTAGGAAATGGAGGCAGGCTTCCTACTCCAAAACTGAGAGAACTTGGTGGAATCCAAAGGACTCATCATGATCTTACTACTCCAGCTGTTGGTAATAGGCAAACACTGTGCAGTTTTCATTTCACTACTTTTTCTAAATGTTAAGGTAGTTTAATCGAAACCCATCTTCTGCATTTTTCCAGGCGGAGCTGTTTTAGTGTCCCCATCTAAAGTGAAGCCTCCAGCCCCAGAGCAGAAGAGAAGAACGTCCTCTCAAGATTGTTTAGAAACTTCGAAGAATGATTTTACTAAGGTATATATTTATATTTGAGGGAAGAATATATCTTGTAGCAGATTATTTTTGTCACATGTAATAAGCGAATGATAGATATTGAGTTTTTTTTTTTCTCTCTTTTTCTGGTAGTGGCATTGCATTGTTGCTGATATACTTTCAAATCTTCTTAGTAGTGACTGAACAGGAAAAGAGAGAGAGAAGAAAAACAGTATTATTTACTAAGCCCCAGCTGTGTGGCAGTTATATTCCAACTATGTTCCAGGCACTGTTTTAGTGTTGGAGATATTGCAGTGAAAAACAGCAAAAGTCCTAGCCTCATTGAACTTATGTTCTAGTGGGGGAGAGAGACAATAAGCAAGGTAGCTTTATATAGTAAATCTAATAAGTAATGATAAAGGCTAAGGAGAAAAATAAAACAGGGGAAGTAAATAACAAGTGGCCAGGGAGGTCTTCCCTGAGAGGGTGGCATTAGAGCAAAATGTGAAGAAGTTCAGGGATTGACTCATAAGTATGTTGTATGTTTTGTTGTATGTAAGTATCTAGAAAGGAATTCTAGGCAATGAGAACAGCAAGTGCAAAGTCCAGAGGTGAAAAGATGCCTGGTTTCTCCAGGGCCAGCCAGGAGGTCATGTGACTGGAACAAAGTAGTTCAGAGACACAACAATATGCTAAATTATGTAGGGCCTTATAACTCATAGGAAAGACTTTGAATTTTATTCTCAGTGAGAAGAGAAACTATTGAAAGGTCTAGGAGTGATACAATGTAGCTTAATTTTTCCAAAGTCACTCTAGCCACTGTGTGGAAAATAGACAGTAGGCAAGCAAGAACAGGTGTGTGAAACCCATTAGGACTTAATTACTATGTCCAGGCAAGAGGTGATGGTTGGATCATGGTGTTAGCAGTGAAGGTCACATGATGATGTTCAATTCTGGATATACATTGAAGGTACAGCTGACAAGAATTGCAGACAGATCAGTGTGGGCTGGGAGAAGGAGAAGAATCAAGCCAGAGCCAGAATTTCTGGCTTGGAAATAGGATGGAGTTGCCAAGTAATTGAGGTAGGGAAGACTATGAGGAAAAAATTTGTCAGGAAAGATTAAGAGTTGTGTTGGAACATGTCAAATTTGAGAGCTTATTGGTTATACAAGTGAGCATGTATTTGCAATGTGGACTGCAGATACAGATTTGAGGCTCTTTATCATCTAGGTAGTACAGGCATTTAAAGTCTTGAGACTAGAGATCAGCAAGCGAGGGAGACACAAAAGCAGGTGATATTGGGAAGTTGAGAAATAACCAGCAAAGGATACAGCAGAGGAATAGCCAGTGAGGTGGTGATAGACAGGAGCGTAGTATCCTGAAGGTATCAAGGAGGCAGTGTCAGTGCCACTGAAGAGTCAAAAAGGCTTGAAAATTGATTCTTGGATTTTGCAACTTAGAGATCATTAATGACCTTGATAAGGGACAGTT
Organism: Glaucomys volans; assembly: GCA_020662805.1. Lineage (NCBI taxonomy): Eukaryota > Metazoa > Chordata > Mammalia > Rodentia > Sciuridae > Glaucomys > Glaucomys volans. The sequence continues at coordinate 69,604 of JAJEJO010050092.1, forward strand.
TTGGTGGAAGAAGGGGCAAAAGCTTAAATGTAAATTGATTCAAGAGAAAGATGAGGAGAGGGATTGGAGACAACCATCATAGACAATCCTTTTAAGAGTTTTTTCCAAAAAGGGAATCAGAGTAATAGAATATAGACATAAGAAGTGAGAGGAAGATTGAAAAGGTAACAGCATGTTTATATGTTGATGACTATAATTTTGAAGACAGAAGAGTTGATGAGGTTGGAGTATGGGGAAAACTGTTCAAGGATAGTGAGTAGGAGAAAGGGCTTGGGATCTGGTGGGGACTTGAATGGTTGGCCTTGGGTAGTCTGACATCCCTTTGTTGTTAGAAGAGGGGAGGCAGAATTCCTGTGCACTGCTAATGAACACAGGAAGATGTGATGGAGCTTTTGGAAAGCTTATTATTTCTCAGTGATGTTTGAAGAATATCCTTGTGGAGAATGAGGCTGGGGGATAAAATGTTGGAGATTTGAAGAAGGAGTCATAAAATAGTTTTATCAGAGAATGGGAAAATGAGTCAGGGAAATGTGGAATATTGTAGGCAGTGGTAAGGGTCTAGTTTAGGTTAGTGGTCACAAATTTGATATAAAACAAATGGGATGGGTTGTATGTTTTTCTCTGGGCATATTTTTGGTCGCAGAGATGCAGGATAGGTAGATTCGGACTGCAATTTGTAAAGATGTTTTGTTAAGAGAGAGACAAAGTGAGAAATAGGCTAAGAGAGTTAAAGTACATGTAGGGAAGTGATTTGTGATGACTGACTATAGAAGTCATTAGGCAGGGACAGCAGGACTTGAGAAGGTTATGGGACATGCAGATGTGCCAGGATCAATGGGTGGAGGGTCTTTGTAGCCTTAAATACTTGTTAGAATTGGGATACTTGTGGAGATTAATTTTAAAGTTAGGAGGTGTTGGTCAGGAATTAAGATTATGAAGAGGTTGCACTTAACAGTAATATCAGGGCTTCACACATGTTCATGGGTGTATGTGGTTACAGTAGAAGAGAGAACATTCAGAGAAAAGATAGAAAATCTGTGTGACATTTTGTTAATGGCTGTTTATGAGTTCCAGAGTGCACAGTAGGAGTTTTCAGGGATTTCAGTGGGAGTTTTCAGGGAGAGGTGGGAGAGTGTATCAGAGCTCACCTTAACCCCAGGGCTCAGAGGAGAGCCCAACTCATAGAAGCTACTTATTAAATACATGTAGAATGAATATCATTTGAGTGATAGAACATCTGAACTATTTCTTGTTGCTTATGCATGCATTGGTTTATTAAATGAAATGTGACAACAGGAGGATAGTCAGAGGATTGATCAAAATAAATGATAAGAATCACTTGCCCCCAAGGACTGTTCTGCCCCCTCCGCAGGAGTCCAGGCTGCCACCTGGAAAGTGTAAGCTTTAAGCAGCTGTGCACACAGGCTCACTGTGCCACAGCGAGTGGACATAATCCTTTTTTGCTGTGGATTTGTATGCATTATTTTCACTTATTGTGGAATTAATTTCTTGAATAATATAAATAGACTAATATTATCCTTTGACATTTTAATGCCAGTCTCCACCTCATGGGGTACACTATACCATTGTAACATTTTAATTACAAACTTTTCTGAAATAAGCAGGTTTCTTATTAGTAACTTGATTAGAAATCCCTGCCACCAGAATTTTCTGCCACCAGCATCACCAGGGGCTGCACTAGGAACTAGATGTGGTTATTTCTAATTGCCTATCCCTCGGTGGCTGTTGGTAGAGTCCTTAAGCTTGAGTCATTAAACTTGATGTGCAAATCAGTTTTTTCTCCTTTATTTTCTCTTAAAAACTATTTTTACATATAAAATTAAACCCACAAACCTTTTAGTTTCCAATGAATTATTCCCATTATTTAGTTGCCTTTGATTAATAGCACCTTACATCTCTTTTTGCTATAGGAATTTGACTATGTTATAATATTAAGGAATTTTTTCACCATTATCTTTTAATCACATACCTTAAATTGTGTAAGAATTATAGGGCAGCAACAGTTAGGGTGACTTCCACCCTAACATGTTTAAACTCTGGGAGGTGAGTGTTTTTCTGCTCAATTAGATGATGAAACTGAGGTCACGTGGTCACCACATGGTGGAATAGAATTTGACTTGGGTTTGTCTGTCCTCAGAGCTCATGATTTTAATCCCTAAACAACACTGACTCACAAAACTTTAGAGTTCTCATGATATTGGTTTTGTCCTCAGGCAGCATTTTCAGATCTTATATATGATATTAAAAACACAGGTGTATGTTACTTTCTTCATTCAGCAGGTGTTTCTTATCCATATACACACATGCTAGATGCTGTGGCTATGACAGTGAATAAGAACAGGTATGATCCAAGACCTTGTGGAACCTATAGTCTTGTGAGGAGAAAAGGTAATCAATTATACAAAAAAAAAAAAAAAAAAAAGAGAAACTAAACTAATTAGGGTTTCAAAGTCTGTATTACATAGTGCCATTCTGGAAGGAACTGACCTGATCATAGAGGTCAGGGGGCATCTTGGAAGTCAAGGATGCCTCTTAGAAGAAATTATAATTCACCTGAGATAAGGAGGAAGTGGAAGCCCTTACCACGTACAAAGGGTGGGAAGGAGAGCATAGCATGTACCAAGATCTGTGGAGAAAGAGAACGTAAGGTTTTAAGAAACAAAGAGCAGTGCAGTGTGTGACGGGAAGTATGGTGGAACATGAGGCTGAAAAGAATGGCATTAAAATTTCTGTCTTTATCTCAGGAGTAATGGGACGCCATCAAAATATTTTAAATAAGCGAGTATTGTGTTTATATTTTGCAAGTTCTTTGTGGTTACTCTAGAAAGCAAGAGTAGCCTGGGGTTTTTTTAAAGTCCATTGTGGTAGTCCAGGTAGGGGATGTTGTTGGGATGTCTTGGGTTAGTGAGAATGGACATAGATAGAAGTGGCTGAAACTGAAGTGGAAGAAACTATGAAGGGAACAATGTGAAGCCTTGGTGCTGGTCGGGTGATAGGGAATGAAGGACCATGGATGACTTCTAAGTCTCTGGCTTTCCAACAGGATTGATGGGGGTACTGTGCACTAAGAGAACTCTGGACAAGGACTCTCTTTGGAGGGGAGTATCAGGAGTTTCATTTTCATTCTCTCAATTCCATATTCAATGGGCTCTTACTGGGTGCTAGGCACTGTTCTAAGTGCTGGAGATTCCTTGATTATCAAGACAAAATCCCTGTCTTCATGCAGCGTCCTTTTTCACTGGGAGAAATAGACAAAATAATTTCTTTAGGAAGGTAAATTTACGTAGCAGAAAGTGCTGTGAATTAAACAAAACTTCAGAGGACCTCCAATGGATAGGTGAGGCCATCAGAAGAGGCATCCCCGAGGAGGTAACTAGCTAAGAAGGACCAGTGAGGAAGGTGTCCCTGCAGGGATCTGGGACAGAGATTGTTTTCCAAATAGGAAGAACAGCAAGTTCTTACCTAGGACTGTGTTTTAATGTTTCTGTATGATTAAAAATGTAGGAGACAAAATCCAAAACTCTTTAGAATGAAAATAAAATCAGTTGCTGTTGAAAAGCAATTTCATCCCTTAAAGTTAATTGCCATCACAAAGTTGGAGGAGTGGGGTCAGAAGTGCCATCAGTAAATACTGTAGCATGTTCCAAACTCAAAGATTTCTTAAACATTCTGAATAATCATAACATCAGTTATGGTAACAATATGAAAATAACCTAAGTTACCTTCGCCTTTTGTCTTAGTACCAAATTTTATTTGAGAAAAGAAAGTTGAAAACTATAATTTTGACTGTGAGTTGAGGATAATTTATATTAATTACAATATTTTGAAATAGAGTGGAATTGGTTAGACCTTGTACATCTGTATTACTTTTAGAAATTAAAAGAAAAAGGTTACCACCTATAACACTGTTAAAATTTCAGTTTTGTCATATGCTCATTAGAAAGTAAACACACATTTTAAGATTATTTTAATTCCCAAGAGATAAGTGAAGGCTGTTAATGTATTCTACACGGCACAGTTTTTGTTTTCATAGAGAAGTTTTACTTAGAAATCATCTTTAGTGTTTTGTTCATTTATACAGAACGGAAATAAAGCAAAGAATAAAATTATGACCCTGGTTAGTTTACAGTATTGCTTACTTTTTAGCTAGAAGAGTGAGGAGTGAGGCACTTTTTTTTTTTTTTTTTTTTTTTTTTTTGTGGTGTTGGGGATTGAACCCAGGTCCTTGTGCATATGAGGCAAGCACTCTACCAACTGAGTTATATCCCCAGCCCTACATTTTATTTTTAAAGAGAGTAAAAAGGCCCTGTGGCTGCAGCCCAGACAGGGAAGAGGGTTGAGTAGGAAATAAGGCTAGAAAGGGAGGTGAAGTAAAGAATTTGAATGTTATTCTAGTAACACTGGGGAGCCCTTGGAGATCTGAAGCAGCTAAGCAACTAGGACCTGATTTACAGAGTAAATCAACTCACCGTTGGTACTCACTGGAGAACTACTGTACACAGGGTAGAGTGGAAGCATTGAGACCAGTAAGGAGGCTGTAGACTCAGAAACAGATCATGTTACATTAATCCCAAGAACCCCACGTGTTCAAATTATTTTGCAGGTTACGTTCAGATTTTATTTAATAATGTAAAACTGGTTTGACAAAGAATCTAAACTTTGTTGATATATGTAGTAAATGAAAAAAAAAAGAACAATTTTCCTTTAGAGTTTTTTTACTATGTTAAATGATGCAGTTAAAAAGGGAAGCAAGTTGGGAGATTGTGGTTTTATCCTAGGTCTTGATTTAAAATATGTGTTTGTTGGTTGAGACTCTGAGCCATCTCCACTTTGTAGGAATCATATCTCCAATTGCACCATGTGATACCTGAGGTTAAAAAGCAGTGTTTTGCTTAGGATGATATTCTCCAACTCCATCCATTTACCAGCAAATGCCAGAATTTCATTCTTCTTTAAAGCTGAGTAATATTCCATCGTGTGTATATATACCACATTTTCTTTATCCTTTCATCTGTTGAAGAGCACCTATTGGTTCTATAGTTTAGCTATTGTGAATTGAGCTGCTATAAACATTGATGTGGCTGTGTCACTGTAGTAGGCTCATTTTAAATCCTTTGGGTATAAACTGAGGAGTGGAATAGCTGGGTCAAATGGTGATTCCATTCCAGTTTTTCTGAGGGATCTCCATACTGCTTTCCATAATGGTTGCATCAATTTGCATTATCACCAGCAATGTATGAATGTACCTTTCCCCCCACATCCTTGCCAACATTTACTGTTGCTTGTATTCTTGGTGGTTTCCATTCTGATTGCAGTGAGATGAAATCTTAGAGTAGTTTTGATTTGCATTTCCCTAATTGCTAGAGATGTTGAATACTTTTCATATATTTGTTGATGGATTGTAAATCTTTCTTTGATATGTGGATGCTAATTCACAATGGGGGTGGCCCTAGGGAAGAATGGAGTTACTTTAGGTAGAGGGGAGTGAAGGGAGGGGAAGGGGCATGGAGATAGGAAGGATAGTAGAGTGAAACAGACATTATTACCTCATGTACATATATATGACTACATGACTGATGTGATCCTACAATATGTACAATCAGAAAAATGAGAAATTATACTCTGTATGATTTATCAAAATGCATAAATGCATTCTACTGTCATATATAACTAAATTAGAACAAATTTAAAAATTTTAAAAAGGCATTGTTTTCAATGTTGCATTTATAAAGCTAATAAATGAAAGCAATAGTTATAAGGAATGATCAGGAAAGTTTGGAACTGTATTTAATTTTGTTAGTTTACATTATTTTAAAATGTAAAATCATCAGGAACTTTTAGCATAATGATACATTGTCATTGTGGAACAGAAAATACTGACCAAAACATAAAAGAAAATAAATGGTCTCACCCTTGTTCTCTAGGGACATCCACTATAAATTTTTGAGGTATTTAACTGTATGTGTATATGTTAATAAATATAATACAAATAAAATTTCACAGTCTGGGTTTTCTTACTTAGCCCTGTATTGTGAACATATTTTCATACCATTCAATGTTAATATCTTATTTTTAGTGGTAATATTGTGTGCAATCTATAGTTTACTAAACTAGATTTTATTGTTGAAAATTAATTTTTACTTAGGTTTCTATTATTTCTTAATTTTCCTATTTTGAAAAAATGGTATAAAGAAATCCATCCTTCAGCTACATTATTGTTCATATTGTTCTCTTTGTTTTTGTAAATATTTACTCCCCAAGTATTACTATATGATGAGAGGACACAAGATTTTAAAGCTTTTGCTGTGTTTTGCAAAAACAACCCAAAAGTTTTGTGCTCCCAATTTGTCTATGGAGAATGATAATTTTTCCACATCATTGCCCACTCTGGATATTACTGGTTTTTTAAAAAGAATTTTTACAATTTGGTAAATAAAAAATTAGCATCTCACCAGAAAATTTATCTTGTTTTACGTTTGCTGTGATAGGGATTGAAAGAGACAAATGTTTAATAAAATACTTGCCAACCGAATCTAACAACTTATTAAAAACAATGCAATATTTTCAAATAGGTAGGGCTTATTCCATAAATGAAAAGATTTTTCAACATCATATAAAAATCTTTTGATTAAATTCATCACATTAATAGAGTAACTTGAAGGGAAGCAATTAATAAATTTTAAAACCTAATTTTATATTTAAAACACATATTAGGAAAATGGAAATACAAGGCAGATTACTTATAGCAACCATTACCTTTAAAGCAAAAAGTTTAGACCATTCTCATTAAATTCAGGAACTGAGTAGGTATGCTGCAGTTCAGCATGGTATTTGAATTTTTCATTAATATCATAAGAAAATGCCAGGTTTGTGGGTTTCAAGGGAGAAATAAATTAGTATCGCAATGCATTTATTTATGATGTTTTGAATATTAGTGAAATAGAATATGTTTGCTGTATTTGTGTATATGAATTGCTTATCCATATTCTTTTTATACTTTTTAATTAGGTTTTCTTTTTTGTGTGTGTGTGGTCTGAGGATTGAATCCCAGGACCTTGTGCTTGACAGGCAAGGACTGTACCAACTGAGCTATATCCCCAGCCCTTTAATTAGGTTTATCTTTTCTTAGTGCTTTAAATATTCATATAGTGGTAATAATTCATTGTCAACCATATAAGTTGTATATTTTCCCCAAGTTTGCCACTTTTTCTTTTGATTTTTTAATGTATATATTTTTGTCTTTATACAGCCAAATCTGTTTATAGGTATTGAGTGTTATGCTTATAACTCTCCCATGGAGCTACATAGAATGTCCCTGTTTTCTCCTGTTAGTTTTATGGTCATTCCATTTAGCTTTGAGTGCTTGGTTTCTTTATTGGTATATGAATACATGTGTATGTAGCTCTTCTCTTTTTGGTGTTTAGAAAGGAAATCGTGCTCTATCCCTACTGACTTCTCCCGCGGCTGGTATAAAAACAGTTGATCCTCTGCCTTTGCGGGACGATTCTGAAGCTAATGTCCCTAGATATGCTGAGGCAGCTCTGCCAGTTTCAAAAACTCCAGAATATCCAATGAACACACCCAGACGGTCGCCTTCTCCAGCGTGTGTTGCATCCTACTGGCATCCTGCGCGTCGAATTCAGGGCTCTCTGAGGGATCCAGAGTTTCAGCATAATGGTAATTATTTTGGTTTAATTTTTTGCCTTTTAAAATGAAAGTGACACAGAGAGGTAAAATGCTACAAGTGTGTACTATATATTAAAAAATTGTGGTATTTAGTTTTTTTTTATAATAGGAAAAATCTCTTTGGGACACTGGGTTGTGATGCACCTAAGCTCACTTTTCACTTTTATTCAAGTGCAAGGTGTGTCTTAAGTTCTTACTCATACACATGTGGGTAACCCTCCAGATACCAGTAGTACCTCTCCTCCAGGCTTGACAGCCAAAAATGTCTCTGGACATCGTGCAGTGTTGCCTGGGTAGAGAATTTAAGATCAGATATTATTTTTCTTTAGTATTATTAGGCATTACTCTGCTGTTTCCCAGCCTCTACTCTTACTGTTGAGAAGTTTCATGCTGTTTTTATTCTGCATCTATTGCATGTGGTGTTTTGTTTTCTTCATGGTTTTGAAGGATAATTTCTTCTTCTTCATTTTTTTTTTTAGTGGGTAAAGCAAGGATGAAGAATTTCCAGTTACCTCAGCAAGAAGCCTTTAATGATGAAGGTATTTCAGTCACATAATATAAGATGAAAATACAGGTTCTTTTATATTGTTTATATATTTGATTAGCACTATAGTTTACAGAGTGTTTCCACAGATGTTTTTTCATTAGATCCTTGCAACAGTGATGGGAATAAATTATCTCCATTTTACAAACAAGTAACTGGGGCCTAAGTGGTGAAGAGTCTTCTCTATGGCTAACAGGTGATAAGAGGTTGCACCTTGCACACAGTAGATGCTCCTTCTGTTTTCTACCCTGTCTAGCTCAGGGCTCAGGAATTTGGTCTAGTATTAGATTTATATATTTTCAAATGCCTGCATATTATCAATTTTCAGTTCTTGAAAAATATTTATGTAACTAGGGAAAATGGACTTTTTTCTCCTATGCAGTTTCCATTCTGACAAATTCATATGCTTCTAATAGTGGTAGGAAGAATTTTGAATCCTTAGGTGAATAATTGAAATTATTGTATTGATTAATTCTAAGTGTGGAGTTACTGAATTTGTAAATTTTGAATTGGGAAATAAATTTGAACTTAATACTTTATATATTAGAAGATGACATATGTTAAAGTTTTTTCTTCCTTTAGTAAGTCTGGAACCTTTTTTAAGTATTTATTGAGCTAGAAATCAAATAGTTATGTTTTTGAAATGCAGAATATCTGGCAACTTCGAATGCCATTCTCTTTTCTTTTTAAGGGAAGAACAGTGCTTAAAATGAACATATAATAGATTTGATTACTCAGAAATGGGGAATTTCAAAAACAATGAAGAGTAGTCAAACATTATTTCTGTATTTAGTGAGATTGTTTTAGAAATGTGTTGTAAGTACAGTGTTAATGTATGGCTTTTGGTTTTTTAAAAGTTTAGAAAACTTTTTTTTTTCTTTTCTTTTTTTGCCCTAAATAGCTGTGCTTTTGAAAGTAGGACAAAACAGTATCATGATGAATTGTTTCCAAGTAATACTGAAATCATCGGCTGTTTTGTTAATGACATTATGGGAAAAAAATGCTCATTTCACATTAAAATGTTTGCTATCTATATAAGACAAACTTGGAAAGTTACCATGAACTATCATGAAAATGTTAAAATCTTACATTTAATAGATTACTATTTTTTCTGATAGATCCAACATTGACATAATTATGTCTTGATGTTTTTTATTTTATGTAATGTTACATAAAACGTAAAATTTATTTAGGAGATATTTTTGCACTGAACATAATCTTGGGATTCTCTCATTTCAGATGAGGACAGATTGTCTGAGATTTCTGCTCGCTCTGCTGCATCTAGCCTCCGGGCTTTTCAAACTTTGACTCGAGCTCAGAAAAGGAAGGAGAATTTCTGGGGAAAAACATAAGCCTTGTTGTTTTTATCTAGGGAACCATTGGTATAATTTTTCTGTATTGCTCACCATGTCTAGATTTTTTGAGTATTTGAATTTTCTTCACATTTCCAGCTTAAGTGATTGACTTGTCAAGTAGTTCATTTTGCTTGGAAAATTTCAATACATGTTCATGCAAATTTAGCTCTTATAGAATTCTTTTACGTCAGTCCCCAAATACAAAGACACAGATTGTATAGTTCTTCACGTTTTGTCGTTTGTGTTAGATATCAAGATAGCTGGTGAATTGTGAATTTCAGAGAATATTCTAGAGAATATTCTAGAGAAATAAAATGAAAATTAAGATTCCAGGGTGGAGTACATATTCCCCTAAGATTGGTTCTACGTGTCTTTATAATTGTAGATTCAGAAAATGAATTTGTTGTCGTTTTAACTTTTATTTTAGTATTTCTTTAATACCTTCTGTATGTGGTTGCAGTGTTAAAGGTAATTGTACTTGGAAAATATCAGTTGTATATATTTTCTTATTTATATAACAAAGTTTCCTGAGAGAATATGTATATTTTTGATCTTTGTGTGTATTCTATTTGTATGATAACTTTGGCTTACATTTGAATAATGTCTGATTTTGAAAAATTATTTGTATAATGGAGAATTGTAACTTTGTAGACATTTTGAAATAAAAATTGATCAAGTGTATTTGGCTTCTCCAGAAAGTTAATACATGGAATGAATAACTATCTTTTAGAAATATTCTACTTATCACTTATTACAGGTTAATGAAAAGTTGTACTTCTTTTACAGCTGTCAAAATGCAATGAAGCTGAGTCTATAATATATTTGCACAAATGTAGGATAAATTTAGAATTTTCAAAGCAGATTCATTTAAAAAAAAATTAACACAAGCTTTTTGATTCTATTACTCTACTTATAGGACATGTTCACTGTCTTATTTATCTTACAAATCATGATAAATTTAAGTTTCAAGAATGGATTTTTATAAAATGTCAAATCTTTCCAATATTACATAAAAAGTATGAAAGATAAAATATACAGAATATTAATGTCCATTGGTTAGAAAACAAGAAAATATTCTGTTCTAAAGTGCTTAATTTGGTCAAAAGTGCTTTTACAATCACTGGTTCATAGTAAGTTAATTTGTTAAAGATTTTATATTGTGAAGTTGTAAAGAATTGTAGATATACAGTTATTTGCCTTCATTACTCTGACCTTTTAAAATAATTTGTTCATAAACAAATTTGCTGAAGTGTTAAACATGGAATTAAAGCTTACACTTAGGGAATAACTGGATTGAGAACACAAATTAGCTTCTATACAAATGAGTTCTGAGGCATATTAGTTGTAAAATAAGTTTGGAACTTACTGTCCCTCTAGAAGCTTAAAGGTATCAGTCATTTTCTTCCTCCTTAAAAGTTGGTTGGTTTAGTTGATTAGGACAGTTTTTAATGGCTGGCCACTGATACACAGTAAAGTAAGAAATTGTAAGCTTGCAGGGAATTGTGCATATTTTATAGTCTGTTACAAAAGGTACAGACTATATCTGGGTGTACCCATTACAGTGAATCATGCCACATGAACTTGATCTACCAGGTGTCAATTAGATTAGGTTAGGGTTCTCCTGGAGCCAATTTGTGGCCCTACTCTGTGTTATGATTTAGGTCTGCAGCACACTACCAACCACACCTCTGTCTTAAAACTACCTAGAGGCCCAGGGGAGAGAATAGTGTTGAGGGATCATTACTGTTCATCTCTTATACCAGAAGAGCAATGTGAAGGATTTGAATTTGTGTTGGTGAGTGAATAGTCTACATTAAATGAGTCCTGTCCCATGAGTTGTGCTAGTGTTTAGGGGCTGAGTTTGCTAATTCAATTTTTATCAATTATTAAGGCAGCTTTTATGTATTACAAACTGAAATTATTAAGAAAAATTATAGCTCAGTGAGTGTGGACAGCTGTATACATTTGTGAAGCCAATGCCAGAGTGAAGGTATATTTCCATCACCCTTACAGTTTCCTCATTTCCCTTAGCAGTCAATCTGTTCTTCCATCCCTGGTCCCCAAGGCAGTCACTAATGTATTTTCTGTAATTTTAGTTTGGAAAATAATTATGTAAATGAATCATCTTTTATGTCTGTCTTTCACTTAATATTTTTTAGAGTCATTCATATTTTGATGTACATGTTCCCTTTTAATTTATTCTTCCCAGTGGTGGACTTTTGGATTGTTTGCAATTTGGAACTATAATGAATAAAGCTGTTAATTACTATTTGTGTGTGAGCCTTTGTGTTGACATAAACTTTCATTTCTCTTTGGAAAATGCCTGGGAAATTCAATCTTTATTCACCTTTAATATAACATCTACTTGAGCATGTGTATACAGGTACAGTATACCCAGATCAATATTATGAACTGGTGGCTTGGTCTTTTTGTCTAAATCAATATCTCAGAAGTCAGACTGAGGAGTGAATATCAAAATCAAAATGGACGGGTTTTCTAAAATGCACACACCTACCCCTCCTGCCACTCCCACCCCCATCTTTTTTTTTATTAAAAAATTTTTTTCATACATGTATATAGGGGAATAATGTCTGTCTCAATCTACCATCCTTCCCATCACCACCTGCCTCAGCCCTCCCCTTACTCCCCTCTGTACAATCCAAAGTTCCTTCATTCTTCTCTACCTACCCCGCTTATCAAAGAAAACATTTGGCCTTTGGTTTTTTGGGATTGGCTTATTTCACTTGGCATGATATTCTCCAGGTCCATCAGCTTACCTACAAATACCATAATTTCATTCTTCTTTAAGGCTGAGTACCTGGATAAAAATGCATAGATGTACATGAGAGATTTTGCATGTTAATTTTTTGTCTCATCTCTGAATTCCTATGGGAGTCTGAACTCCAAGCTAAGAACTCTTGAAGGATGATGCTGAGAACTAAGGATAAAGAACATGATAAATATGTTAACATATGGTAGGAAATGTCACCATACAAATTAAGCATAAATATTTTCATTTTATAGACTAAATGATGGGACCAAGATCTCAGTTTGAAGTGTTCTTACTCAAAATCCACCCATACTACCTCTTCTGGAGTGTTCATGCTAAAATTTAAGACCTACCATGATTCATTTCTTTCCGGTTGATTTAGTTCGGAATTAAATTTCCATTTTGCCTTCTTGGAAGATAAATATCGACCTTTCTTTTCTGGTCAGGAAAGCAGAGAATGTGAGCATTGAATTATATAAATGGATTCAACCTTGCATAGAGCAATGCTGAGGTTGGCTACCTAAGGAGATCAAGGATAGATTCTTTGTTGCAGTTTTATATTCATAGAGTAGATATTCAAAAAATATTCTGACTCCTGGAAGTTTATCAAAGGAAGAAGTATTCTAAAATGGTACTCGATTCTGGAATCATTTATATTTGGTTCTGGAATATGCTTTTGGTACTGTTACATATGGGGTGTAGTTGTTAATGTGCTCTTAGGGGGTTGTCAAACTGCCATAATCACTCCATTTCCCAAGGTGATTTTGTTGCACAAAGGCTACTCTAGGCAAAAGAATGGTCTGCCTTTGGACAGTGAGGGTCTTGCCCCACTGTGTTTGGTCTCAGCTTGCGCCTCCAGTTTACCTCATGGGCCAGTAGTTTCTTCAACTCTGTGTTGTGGATTTTCAGGCTAGTGTTGACCTTGACCTATAAACATATGTGTCTTTTTCTTATAGTGACTGGAGGCACAGAGAGAGACTGTTCTTTGTTCTCAGGCATAGAGCCAAGCTTCCTTTAGTCCCATATTTCATTTTTTTAATATTTTTTAGTTGTAGATGGACACAATGCCTTTATTTTATTATTTATTTTTATGTGGTTCTGAGGATTGAACCCAGTGCCCGTACATGTGCTAGGCGAGTGCGTTACCACTGAGCCACAACCCCAGCCCCTCCTTCAGTCCCATTTTATGTTTCATTCCCACCCTGGTGTTGACACCAGCAGCTCCCCATCCGACTATCGCTGCCACACGGCAGGTAAGAGTGCAAGAGCGATCACTGTAAAGATGGCACCCATTTCTCTTCAACAAGGGCTCCATTCGTCATGCCTTCATTGTGCCCCAGACCTCTATCAGAGCATTTCCCTGGAAACTGAGAAATCAGGACTTGTGGGGCACACAGCTGCCTTTGGAAGTCATAGTCTAAAGCCAATCCCTACAGTGGTGTTTGAAGAGTTCACACCAATTCAAACCACATATTGGATGATTTAGGTTTTGCTGGGAAATTATTCAATTCCCTCTCTGTATTTTACACCCAGTAGCTTGCTGGAGCTGGCTCATGGGCCCACTGTTAAAAATTCAGGGATTTTGTGAGCTGGTTGCTGCATCATGGATAGTTTGAAACTGGCCACAATGGGAGTATTTACACCACTGAAATCGGCAAGCGCTGTAATTCAGGGCTGCTCCTGGCTGTCCACCACAGACAATTTACAAGCCCACTTCTATAGCCACCGAATCAGTCTCTCCTGTTCTTTCTATATTTTTTGTCTGATGGAGAAAATCTACTTCAGAAAGGAGATAAGAGGCAGCTCAAGATAAGTTATTAAAAGTTATTATACCATTTACATCTTCCTTGGCTTATACAAAATCATTTGGTTTAGCTTCCTGTCTTGACTGAAATTCATCTAGATTTTTTTTAAAGTCACAAATTGCAGTTAATGAATACATAGAGGGAGAGGTCTGAGAAACTGTCCAGAGATAGGAATCTATGTATAATCTTCCAGGTGATTCTGCTAGTCAGGTAGTTTAGAAAACATTGACTTTGGGGTTATAATAACCTATGATTTAAAACAACTCCTCCTCGAGCAAACCTGTTAAGCTTTTTTGAGCTCATGTTTCTTGATTTGCTGATTAAGATAAAAGCTCACCAATTTAGTTCTAGGATTAAAGAGAATTAAAGTTCTTCATATATGCTATTCCATTGTTTACTTAATCCAAAATATTTTATTATGTTGGCAAATTTTTATTAAAACAATAGGGAGGGAAAAAAGACTTGTTTCAGTGAGGGTAGGTTAAATTGAGCAAGCAGAAGATAAAATGTGATACAATCCTAGCGTCTCTCATCACAGACCTCTTTTATGACCTACATTCGGCAGTTTTGGGTAGGGGTGCAGAAATGATCTATTTCCTTTATGTGGTGAAGCAAAAAAGATTCTGACTGCAGTGTTGTGACTCAGCGATTCTAGAAGCTGGAATCAATTACCTGATATATGCAAACCATATCAGTGTAACCATGAATTGGAGATGTTATCAGGCTTGAGTCAGGAAATGCAGAGATAAAGGACCCATGATAATTACTGATGAAAGATAGGCAAGGTTGGTCTATGAATGAATATACCCCCAATATCAAAGATTTCCTATGTTTGCTGCAAGATATTTCTCTTCTAAGGTGAATTAAATGAAACTATTTTATAATTTCAAGAAAATGAAAACTAATCTAAAAGTATACATTATGGGAAAATGTAGATGCTTTACATCTCATTCAGGAAAATTTTGCCCACAATTGAGTATTTTAGCATTCAATGTTCCTGTTAAAAAAGTATTCAGGTCAAAACATTGACGGTACTGGGGAAACCAAAACAAAACTGAAAATAGGTTGTGTGAAAATACTAACACTCTAGTTCCATAAAGAACTGATAGTGCTATGAAGTTTACCTAGTAATTTTGCAAAGGTGAAACATCCAACGAACTTTAGAGAATAAATACCTGGCCTAACAAACACTCTAACATGCTCATTTGAATTAATTTCTGTGAAACATGAGTGCCAAGACTTTAAGAGTATTATGAATCAATGTTCTAAGAACACATCAGTTTCTTTTATCAGAATCAAAATCATGGGAACCCAAAAAAATTCTGTTCACATTTACTTTATAATTCAAATATAGAAATATGTAATAATAAAGATATATATCAACATGTACAATTCCTCAATAAACTTAAATAATAATATAAAAGGAGTAAAACTTAGTAATGTGAATATTTTTGATTGGAGAAGTTTCTAGAAAGACTGATGGCCTTATTATACAAATTTAGTAGTTATTTTAATTAATTAATTAATTAATTCAAATGCATGAAAAGATTCCCCAGATATTTTCTGATACATATAACACATTAATCTCAGTGCCTCTTGGCAGTAATTTGTTTCAACAAGTCATAGTTGCAAGTTGCAAACTAATTTGCTAGACATTTAGCTATTATTCTTTGTTAATTCCATATAAGGAGAAAGATCATTTTCCACTCATGCTTTATGGATTTTCAGATTTTCTGTGATGAGTAATTTCCGTTTCCTCCTTTTCTCTAAACGATAGCAGAGCCAGCAAGTCTTAATTTTCCTGTGTCAGGTTCCCTTTGTTAAATTCTTTTTCCTAATTGCTAAGAACAAAAAAAATCCACCTAGGCCACAACAATATGCATGTGTGGTTTGTGTGTGAGTACGTGTTCGCAGGTGCATTAAGTGACGGCTCTCATTTTGTTATTTACTACTGTTCCTTTATGTGCATCAAGAGTAAGATATGAATGTACATCATGCACAACAATGAATCAAAATGAAGTCTGTAAAAATAAAAAATAATAAATAAATTAAAAAAAAGAACAAAATATGACCAATCTTGTATTCTTTCCGCTCTGCCAAGCCAACATGCTTAAAGCACATTTGCCCCGTGTTTGCCCTTCTGTTTCCCATGAGAATCCTGGAGCTTCTTCCATTCTGGATCCAAAGGTGTGAGTTGCTCTAAGACTCAGAAATCACCTTTTCCTTTGCATCCCAGGGCACGAGTTTAGATTTGGCAATGACAAAAAGTCAAATGCATTTAGAATACATTCACTTGCCACATTTTCTCAGGGTGAATGATCCAATTTCTGCAAGTCTTCCTTTAGATTTTCTTTTAACAGCCTTAACAGACGACAAGGAGCTGAGGAAAAGAAGCAGCAACAAATATTCATTAATTTAAATGGAGTTTCATATCCTTGGGTCAGACGAGAATGTTTGAATCTGATTCTACTTGGTGGTAGTATGTCCTGGGGAATTTACCTAACTTCTCTGGGCTTCGGTAGCTGAGTATGTTGAATAGTGTTATAAGCATAAGTTATTTTTTAAAATGTGATGATTAAATAGTTTCATGCATTTGAAGTGATTAATGCTGGCATGTAGTTAGAATTCAATAATTGCAATATCATTATTATTATTCTGTATCTTACACCCTACAAATAGCTTTATTTTACTGGAGGTGAGGGATATTGGGAGAAATAAAAATTGGTACTTAAAAAATGTAATTAGCAAATGAGGCAGTTGAGGAAGTGGCCTAAGGGATAGGAGGGTCCCCCTTTAGTGGTGCACCATGGCACTCTGTTGTCTTTTGGTCTGGCATCCCCTGTAGCACACACATACCCCAACCTGCTGGAGACAGGAAGGGCTAGGAATGTTGGCATAGTGGGACTGTGGGAGATGGAAAGGGAGTGGGGTGTCCATGATGTAGTGAGATCTTTTTTTTTAATTTTTAAATTTTATTTGTTCTAATTAGTAGTACATGACGGCAAAATGCATTCATACAGTTTGATAGATCATACATAAGGACTGTAATCTCTCATTTTTCTGATTATACACATCGCAGGATCACATCAATCACGCAGTCATTCACACACATACATAACATGATAATGTCTGTTTCACTCTACTATCCTTCCTTCCCCCATACCCCTTCCTCTCCCTTCACTCCCTTCTACCTAATATAATGTAACCCTATTCTTCCCTATCCCCCTCCCCTTTATCCCCTTATTCTGAATTAGCTTCTGCATATCAGAGAAAACATTAAGCTTTTGTTTTTTGGGGTTTGATTTATTTCACTGAGCATGATATTCTCTAACTTCATCTATTTACCAGCAAATGCCAGAATTTCATTCTTCTTTAAAGCTGAGTAATATTCCATTGTATATGGAATACACACATTTTCTTTATCCATTCATCTGTTGAAGGGCACCTATATTGGTTATGTAGTTCAGCTATTGTGAATTGATCTGCTATAAACATTGATGTGGCTCTGCCACTGTAGTATGTTGATTTTAAGTCCTTTGGGTATTAAATCGAGGAGTGGGATACCTGGATCAAATGGTGGTTCCATCCCAATTTTTCTGAGGAATCTCCATACTGCTTTCCGTAATGGTTTCACCAGTTTGCAGCCCCACCAGCAATGCATGAGTGTACCTTTTTCCCCACATCCTTGCCAACATTTATTGTTGCTTGTATTCTTGATAATTGCCATTCTGATTGGAGTGAGATGAAATCTTAATTTTGATTTGCTTTCTTTAATTACTGGAGATATTGAACATTTTTTGAGATATTATTTTGATATAGAAAATATGGATTCTTCCTGCCTCATCCCTCAACCTGGTATTTTCTATTAAAACTGTTTCTATCTCCCAATTCACCACAAGGCCATAAGCCATTATTACCTACTACATCATATAATCCATCAAACCACAGAGTTTTCGTTGCATAATTAAAGAAACAGAGAGTCAAGTTTTTAGATTTTATTTTAAAAAGACGGAAATTGAAAAAAAAAAAAAAAGATAAAAATTGGATGCCTATGTAATCAGGAAAAACTAAAGTTTCTAAGTTCCCCGGAGACTAAAACTGGTCAGACTGGAGAATGAAAAGGGGAAGGATAAGGAGCAGATATTGCTGGGTTCCAAGGAAGGGTCATCCTGAGTCTCCTAACTCTAAATGCAGGCCTGGGTCCACTGAGTGAAGATTGTACACCTCAGCGTGGGGCAGCAGTGTGCTGGAGCCTGCTGGAACCTCGTGAGAGCCAATTGTGTTATCTCTTCCCAAATGCACATTCTGTGTTCTTGGGTTGGTAGCTAGAAAATGGCCATTTATACTGCAGAAATGGGCAACTGTTAAAAATCAGGGCTTTTCCCCTGGAGAGCTAAACTGTTGAGTATTTACAACACACCACTGGCTTGGGAGCTAAGGGAGAAGAAAGGGCACCTCTGCCTCATCTCCGCCATGGAGTCCAGAAAGATGGTAAACCTCTGGACCTCTGCCACCTCCTTATCCTATGTCTGGCAAAAAATAGAAACGTGATCTGCGTCTTCTCTGAGAGGGAGGGTTGTAAGACAGCCTCCCAGCCTTTCCCATGGCCATACAAGGGCATGAGAGAGAGTCCACCTTTGCCCTGCACTTTTGGGAGTGGCTTAGTCATTGAAATGGAGCTGTGACTGTGGAGACTGATGACTAAAGATCAGTCAGAAGGATGTGCATCTCAGCAAATAAGAGTGGGCAGGTGACAACTTGGGACCAGGTTCCTGCCTCCCCTAACAGTTAGGCAGACAAGTGGAGGTAACCACAGAGATGATCAAGAAGTGAGGAGAGTTACACTGGTCATGTATTCATATACAGACATAGGAATGTTATGTCCAATTCATTCCACTGTCTTTTTAAAAATAGTTTTTTATTTGTTCTAATTAGTTATATGTTGGTGTTCTTTTGAACCTCAGCTAACCTCAGTTGCAAGGGTAAGCAGCGTGGAGTCAAAAATGCAGACACCCGGAGTTGGGTGGATGCAAGCGAGTGGCGAGCTGCCTGCAAAACTCGTTTATTGTGTGGAGTTTTTGTTCTTATAAAACCAATTAAGATTTCTTACCTGTCTGCCCTTATGTTAATTAGGCTTTGAAACCGTGTCCAATCATGTAACAGATAGATATGTAAAGTAAGGATTGTGTCTTGTCCAATCATGTGTTCACTAACCTCTTTGCTTGGTGTCCAATCCGAACCCCCTAAGGTTTCCCTGGCAACAGTTATGCTAATTATGGGGAGGTGGTCTTTGCTCCACTGGCCTGCTACAGTGGAAAGCTCCTTCCTGCAGGTTTGCCTGTCAGGCCTGCATGAGTGTAGGTATTCCTTACACCCTTGAGACATCCACAGCTGCTAGCCAAGAACCAGAGGCTTCTCCTACAGTTATACATGACAGTAGAATGCATTTTGACACATCATACATAAATGGAGTGTAATTTTTCATTCTTCTGGTTGTACATGATGTGGTTGTGTGGTTATTTATGTACCTAGGGTAATAATGTTAGATTCATTCTACTATCCTTCCTACCCCTGTACCCCGCCTGTGTTCATACATGAATACATGACCAGTGTAACTCCAAATCACATACAACCACAAAAATGGGAAGTTATACTCCATGTATGTATGATATATCAAAATACATTTCTACTGTCATGAATAACTAAACAAGAACAAAGAAAAATAAAAGAAAATAGGAGCCAAGAAGTCCCAAGGTCAAAAACATTCTCTCCTTCCCTATAGTAAATCTCCATATTCACAGAGTTAAAGATGAAATAGGAAGCACAGTTGGTATCCTTTATTGTGTGTATTTCTTAGGATAACAAGTATCTTTAAATGATCTTAATAGCCAGAGAACAATTCATTCAGGTACTTTATTTCTCATAGGTTTTATTTGGTGACTTGTTCAGATCCAGGCTTCTCTGGATGACCTTGTGATTCTATTGTCTGATCAGGGAACATTACTCATTAAAAATAGATGACAAAGGAAAAAAAAAAAAAGAAGTGAGGAGATTCTTAGTTGATTGTGATTACCTGTAGTGAACTCCATTCTAACACACTCCTGAATGGGACTTTAAAGAGAATTAGACACTATTAGAGAGAAAATAAACAGAATTGTGTTTCTTGTGCAACGAGCTTTGCGCTCAAGCTTTGTACTCATAATACCATCTGGGTGTCTCTGATGAACAAGTTGAGAACCATTTTTCTAAGCCCTTTAGTTGTAAAAGTTCCAAATGTTTGATAAGTGAAAGCAACAAAGTATTAATAAACTTGTGATTTCTTTCAAAAAAGCAACTCCATGGGTGCCGTAGTCGTTGAACGGTGTGAACTTGACTGATGGTGCAGATCTCTGCTTTAACGTGTACCATGTCATCTTAGGCAAGTTACTGAGCCTGTCCTTAGTTTCTTCATAAAGGATTAAATAAGCAGATCCATTAATTCTCACATAATCACCTGTACACAGCAAACACACAATAACCATTAACTATTATTAGAAATGAAGTAACAGGGATCACGTGTATTGGATGGCTTGTCCTTTGCCTACGTTATTTGATTCGGTTTTCTGAGTGATCCTCTGGGTACTATCTCCAAGTAAGAATATTGAGACTGAGGTAGGTTGTGATTGGAATCCAGGTCTTTTAACTTCAAAGTTCAGTATGTTCCTTTACAGCCACAGAGGGAGGGGTGAGGGATATCTCCTGGCTCCTCTCAAATCAGTGACACACTGAGAGACAGATGCCAGAATTCAACTCAGAGTAAAGGATGCTGACTAAATTTTTGAGGTACTACATACAGCATTTTTTTTCTTGACATTTGAGGTAGAAGTGAAAAAAAATGCAAAGGTTTTCACTAAAGAAAAATCAAGAAAACCAAGTTTATTTTAAAGAGGTCTTAGGGTTTGATGTGAACTGTCCCCCAAAGCTAATGTGTTGGGGCTTGGTCCTTGAGGCAGTGGTGTTCAGAGGTAGGGCCTTTGGAAGGTGACTGGGCTCTGTCCTTATCAATGGATTAATCTACTGATATGTTCAAAATGGCATGGGCTATTGGAAGGTGGTGGAAACTTAGGATGTGGGCCAGTTGGAGGAAGTGGGTCCTTGGGACTGTGCCGTTGGGGGCTATATTTTGTCTTGGTTCCTCTTCGTCCTTTTCTTTGTTCCTGGCCACCCCAAGGTGAGCAACTTTACTCTCCCCACCAGCTCCCCACTGTGATGTTCTGCCTCACCATGGCCCAGAAGCAATGGAGCCAAATGACCATAGCCTGGAACCTCTGAAACCATGAAACAGAAATAAATCTTTCCTTCTCTAAGTTGATTCTCTAAGGCCATTTGTCACAATGACAGAAACCTTACTAACACAAGAGGCAAACATAGCCATTCAACAATTTCAGTATGAGAATGATATTACAATGGACTGATGTGTTTATTTTTATTTAAAATAACTACTCCAAATTGTATGCTATATTTTTATTAAGCAATTAGAGCTTGGTAAAATAATTATGCTATTTATTGAATAAAACTTAATTTTAGCAATTGTGTGTTAGCTTTCTATTGTCACAACAAGCTATATGAGAAAATCAGCTTAACGGAAGAAAGGTTTATTTGGATTCATGGTTTCAGAGGTTTCAATTCACAGCTGTTTTGCCCTGTTGCTTTGGGCCTGTTGGTGGCACAGAGTCTTGTGGTGGGAACACTTGGTGGAAGAGGTTTGTTCACCTCTGGCTGCCAGAAAACAAAAAGAAAAGAAGAAAGGGCCGGGGTCCCCATCCCCTTTAAGGGCACACCCCCAATGACCTAACCTCCTCCCACTAGGCCCTACCTCCTAAATGTTCCACCTCCAAATGATCCAAGGCTGAGATCATGCCCTTAACACATGGGTCTTTGGGGGACACTTTAGTTCCTAACTACAGCAGCTAAACCTGGGGAGAGCCCTGCTGGTTGCTCCATGGAGCCTGAGGCTGATCTGCCACTTGTCATCAAAAGTGGAGATCTAGATAGTCATATTCAGTCTAAGGAGTTTGTCTTTTTAGTACAACCTTATCACATCACACACAAGATGGGGTTGTACCAAGAAGAATCACTTCTCTGAACAGGTTTAAATAATAAAGAGGCCGAAAATGATTGGATGATTGAACCAAAAGAAACTGCCATTTTTGCAGTTTGGTCAGATATAAAACAATAACTGGATGCAGCAAGTACTCTTGTTGTTTACCTGGGCGGGTTTATCAGTTCACATAAAATGGCTTTATTAGATAATAAGATCTGTGCTTTCACATGCCTGCTATGTATTACTAAATGCTCTACATAAATGATCTCATTACCCATGAGGTAAATGCTGTTCTTTTCCTCAATCTTTAAAGGAGGACCCTGAGGTAAGAGAGGTTCAGACATTTTCTGACAATCACACTACTAGTAGGGCTCAGAGGAGGAATTAAAAATGAGATAGGGCCAGTTCTGAGTCTCAGTGTGTAATTGCCATGCTGCTCTATTTCGTTCCCATTACTTTTTGCACCTGCTTTTCCAGATCAAAGCAGCCTCCCCACCTTCTGAAGGTAACCCGACTCACTAAGCACTTGATAAACATCCTTGCATGCAAATCAATTGCAAATGCTGTTGATTTGTGAGAGTGCAGCATTGCCAAAGTGTTTGTGAAACTAGGCCAGTCAGAATATCGCTTCCAAAGAAGGTCTTACTAAATTTGATTCCTCCTTGTAAAACTGTGAATTGGCTGTAGAAATACCACTAGAGTTAAGTATGCTCCATTTCCCTAAATTGGATTCTCAGACAAGCACCAGCCTTGTAGGGCTTGTGATTGATGTCTCAGAAGATTCCAGACAAACGCCCCTGCACTGATGCGGTAATGAAATGATTTTTTCTGGGTAGTGGCTCAATTCTTTGTCACCAAGTACTGTATTCACCAAATATTTTCTAAGGTACAGATATTACTGTTATCATGAACAAGGGAATGAGAAAATGGAGGCACCAGGTGATTATAAAACAGCCATAGCGAACTGGCTATTTGGTACCTATACTGAGATTTTCTGAAGCCAAATGATTTAAAGGATTCCCTGAGCTCAATCAAAGGTGTCCAACCTCAGTTTTGATGTTCTCCCCCTCGTGGTTAAATTGCAATAAGTGAGGGGCAGCCCTCCAACCTGCACATGGAGAGCAGTTTCATTAGGAAGACTTGTCCCCCTCACATGAACGTGACTCCAACAGTCACGTGCAAATGCGAGCTTTACTCTTTTCGACTTGAAAGATGAGTTGAAATAAAAACGACATTCCATAGCTCTCATTCTAAACTACAGTGCCTGTGCATGATATTTTGCCCAATGAGATACAGAATAACAGGCTCCCTTTAGTACAGACTGAGTAATAATGTCAGTGGCTACTCTTTATTAAGCACTTGCTGTGTGCCAGCCATTGTGCTGAGTGCCTGTACGCGGATAATCTTACGTAACCTTCCTGATCATTACCTGTGTTTTACTGATGAGGAAGCAGGTTGTCAGAAACGGAGTTACCTAGTCCAGGGTGCCTTCCATGTAAATGGTGTATTTGAGGCTGAGGTTCATGCCTTACTGACTTTAGAGACCTCCGTCTTGAGAACCCTGGCAGATTGCCTCTTTAGAAGATGTGGCCAATGAGCACCACGTGGAATCCACCAACTGCCATCCTTTGACCGCAGAGTCCTGCTGCGCTCAGCTCTCCTGCACAGCACAGACCAGATTTGCTGTCTTGAGAGATTATAGTGGTTTATCCTCAATCACACACCTAATGCTCTCATGTCCTGCCTCCCTTAAAGTATGAAGTCTGCCTTTGATCCAACTAAGGCAAACTGAATTCTGCAAGGTTGGGGCGATCTTTACCTGAGGGTGTGATTTACATGTTACAGTAAGGGGAGGAGACAGAAGCATGGTTTGTTTTTCTTTTTGGCAGTTATTATGTCTTATTTTATGCCATTATATTTCTCTAAAATTTCAGTTCCTTTGTCTGAATAAATAATATGTTCAGATGGTTCAAAATTAAAATAACATAAAGTGATTTTATGCATATCTAGGTATACATAAATGTACATCTATATATATACAAACATCTTATTTCAACCCTTGTTCCCTTTCATTCTGTTCCTCCAAATTAGTAGGCATATTTATTATTTTCTTGTGTAATAATTCTCATGTTTTAAAGATGCAAATATACTTGTATTTGCTCTCTCTCTCTCTCTTTTTTTTTTTTTACATGAAAGCTGTACCTTTCAACCAACCCTCTTGTTACTTAATGATATATCCTGGTGATCTTTCCATATCAGTACATAGACATCATTCCTTTTTACTTAACCTCTGCAAAGTATTCCATCCTGTAGCTATACTTCAACTAGTTCTCATTAATGGAAACTTAGGTTGTTTGCAATCTTGTAATTACAGACAACATTGAGATGAATAAGCCTGCACAAATGGTATTTTTTTCCTTATGCAGTTGTATCTGTAAGATTCCCAGAGTGGGATTGCTAGGTCAAAGGGTTAAAGCACTTTTGATGGTTATTGTCATTGTCCTGCAAAGGACTCTCCCACCAGTATTAGATAAGACAGCCACTTTTTCCGCTGCCTGGGCAATAGAGTACATTGCCACGCTATTGGATTTTTGCCAATCTGATAGGTGAGAAAATGTTTCCTAGTGCAGTTCTGACTTACATAATTTTAAAAAAATGACTGAGGTTGAGAATCTTTTCATACATTTAAGGGTATTCTCTTTCTGAGAAAAAATATATACTGGGGAGATTACATTGCCTGAAATGAGTTACAATAATTTTGCCAGTTTGCCATATATACATTGGTACTAGGGATTGAACCCAGGGGTGCTTAACCATTGAGCCATATTCCCCCCCCCCCCCTTTTTTTTGAATTTTGAGACAGGGTCTCGTTAGGTTGTTTAGGGCCTCACTAAATTGCTGAGGCTGGCTTTGAACTTGCAATCCTCCTGCCTCAGTCTCCTGAGTCACCAGTTTGCCATTTTGACTTTGCTCTTGGTGTATTTATTATTTTTATGATTAGTTTGCCCTTGAGAGGGCTTTCACTTGTCACATACTCAGTGTGCCATTATTCTCTCCTGACCTCTGGATTTTGAGCCATAATTGGAAATGCCGCTCCTACTCTGATGTTACAAAGGGATTTATCAGTGTGTTATCATATTTTCCCCAATCCTTCCTCCCCCACCATGTTTCCATCTTTGATGTATTTGGAATCAATTCTGATGAGTATTATGTTAGTTATGAATCCAAGTTTGTTTTTTGCAGCTGACTACCCAATTGTCCCCCACTGTTTTATAAAAAAGTCCCTCTCTATTCCACTGGTCAATCCCTGTAGGCATTTGGTTCGAGTTCTGACTTTCTATTCTTTTCCATTGGCCTATTTGAGAACTTATCTATCAGTACCACATGGCTTTAATTATTGAGGCTTTGTACTGTATTTTGATAATGTGTCGTATTTCTTACAGGGAAGAGAGGAAGTCTTTCTCTTAGGACTTCCATTGAGAAGGAAAGTTGCCCTTGTCACTTATTTGAGTATAAAAGTCTAAACTGCTTTACACTTCAGTATATATTAATAGCAGAGTGCCTCCGTCACAGGTCACCTTGCAAGGGCAGCAGCAACATTCACCCAGGTATCTGGAGCTGGATGTGATGGGTGATGCTTTTTCTCACATCCTAATTTGCCAAAAGGCATGAGGAATATGTGGGGTTGCAGGTGAGAGGGGAGGTGGTTTTCTGCTTTACTTGGATGTTCGAAACAATTCCAGAAAAGGAAGTTCATTGGAGGAACGCCGAGAAATGAATATTGGAAATATCTAATTACTTCCAAATGATATCTAATGCTTAATACCTATCTCTTGGATTTCTAGACCTTTCTGTTCAGTGATCTTTAAGATACTATTAATTTAGAACCTGGAAAAGAAAAGAGAGTGGGCCCTGTACTTTGGCTAATGAGCCTCCTATACCATTTCTTTTCTACTACGTTCTCAAGAAACAGAACCCGTGTGGGAGGTTCTCTAGCATTGGCATCAGCAGGACATGTGCACACTCAATGATTCCCATTTCATGCAAGGCTATGAAAGGGTGTTTAATTAAGAGAAAATGTATATGTAGCATAAAATAAATCTGTGAACTTCCCCAAGGCGTATGCAGCCTGAGGTTGCCGTTTCATTCAGCTACCATAATAATAATTTATCATTAGTCTGTGCTGTGCTTGAATAGTTGCACGCATTGCTTCACAAACTCCTCAAACAGCTCTGATGGAGTTAGCTCCTAGGGGTTTAGTAATTTACAAACTGTCATGCAGCAGGAGACTGGCAGAGCCACTTGTGCGTGCTTATGTGAATGGGAGCTGAGCCAGAAGGTGGAGGCAGGAAACCTCTGTTCTTGATACTACCAATCTCTGAGTCATTTTCTTTCTCAGTAGGTACCTATCGTATTAATTCCTAGATTATCTGTGGTTGGTTTTTAGCACACTTCAGGCCCCCACAGTGGGAATTCCTCCCTGTTTTTTCCCATCACCTTTTCTTTCTCTGACTTTGTATTAGCAATTCTATCATCTCCCAGTCTTCTAGATTCCTCTGATGTTTGAAGAAACCTTCAAATGGCTATTTCAGGGAGTGCCTGGTGTCCTCACAAAACCTCTACATGTTGGTCAAAGCCCCGCTCATCTCCTTAGACATGTTTCCTACTCCATTTCTAACAGCAATGAACTTTTCCCTATAGGCATTAAAAGTGTTTCTTCTGTTTATTTTGCTCTTAACAAAAAAGTAATATATATATATTAAATAAAATTCAAACACTGCAGAAATGTGTACTGTTAGAAGTGAAGTTAATTTGAATCCTACCTGTCAGGGAAAACTACTTTAACTGTATAGAGATATTCAATTTTTTTTCAATGTCAGTTGTATTATTTTTATTTTAAAAACACAGGGTCACTCTCTGTTTTGCATTTTGCTTTCTTCGCTTGGGAAGCCCGCCAGGCTCTCCATATGCTGAAACCCTATTGTAATGGTGAATCAAAATGTTTTTGCTCCCACTCATTTCCACTTATCTCCCATCTTTGACCACATGGTATAGAAAAAAGGTACACTGAAGTAAAAGTGAGAAGTCTTGGTTTTCTAGCATAATTCTGTCATCAGCCTGCTGTGTGATTGTAGACAAACTGCTCAACTGCATGATCTCAAAAGCCCCTCCCATCTGTACCAGACCAGACCCACTGGAACAGATATGGACTGAGGTACGTTCCAGATACTCTTCTAGGTGCAGAGGAAGGAGCAAGAGAAGAAAGCTTCACCCTCACAGAACTTCCATTGCAATGTTGACTATCTCCTTGAACAGCACAGTTAGACTACCTAAAGCAATCCTTCCAGTTCTCTATCTCCCGATTATCCTCTAACCCATAGCGACTACACCCTTGCTTCAACTGCTCATGAAAGTGTTCTAATAATAGTGATAGTAATCACCTTCTACCAAACCATCCAGTGGATTCCATCCAGCCCTCATTTTACTTGAGCTCTCTGGGAAATGTGACTCTATTAGTTTTCAGCTTTTATTAATAGTCTCCTTCTGGCACTGATATCTCAAGAGAATGACCATTCCTTTCTCTGAATGTAGGTATGGTCAATGCTTTTTGTTTGAGATTCTGTATCACCTCTGCTAAAATTTATTTGTAACTCCAAAATCCATACTGATGGGGCTTTCTTGGTGATTTGCAGACCTGGCTGGACTAGAGAAAACTTTGAGTGACCCTCCGTGCTTGCTCTTTGATGAACAAGGTGACATTCTGTTTGGCAACCAAAACCATAAACGTATTTCCTTACCAGTCTGTTTTCCCATTTTTGTGCTGTTTGTTGATGACTTTATTATTTAAAATGGTGCACAGAACCCCATGCAGAATGATAAACAGTTCCCTAAGTACAAGCTGACCTGGGCTTTATGGAGAAAATAGGTTTGAGGTCCTCTTCTTGCAGTTAACCTTGTACCCCCATTCCTACACCTTCAACCCTCTTCCACACTGAGGCCAGAGTAGTGCTTGCAATGTAATAGCTAACATTTCTTTCATGTCAGTGACCCAGTGTGTTAGAGATTGGGCACATTTTATCTATAATACTCTGTCTACACAGTTATCTCCATTTACATCAAAGGAGATTGAGATATAATGTTAAGTGAAAATCAGATTCAAATGAGAATATTCTATATGATTCTCCTTATATATGACTCAAAAGCAAATAGAAGTCATATTTAGGCATACAAAAAAAAAAGGAGACTGAGACTGATAGATGATGAAATCCAATTCCTTAGTATGGAATGAGCATAAGACCTCTCATGATCCATCCTCTACTACTCTATTAGCTTCACATCTTGAAAAACTCATGCTCTTGCCTCTGTGCATCCTACACTCCAGCAATTCCAAACTACTCATGGTTTCCCAACATTTTGAGCTTCTCCACATCTCCACACCATTCTTTAGCAATACTCTCTGCTTCCCATGATCTTTCTTTCCTCGCCTACACAAGCAGAACTTACTCAACTGACCCCACTCAGCTTATGAATCATTTCTTTTGATAAAACTTCCAGAACTTTCCAAGCACAGCTGACCACACACTCTTTTTATTTCTATTCCCACTGTACTCTACAGGCATTTCTATTGCAGCATTTGCTTCACCACATTTACTGCTTCAACATTTTTTCCTTCTCTCTGTGGACTCTTCTCTTTACACGAGACATTCTTTCTCTGGATGAGCTGTCCTTGCTCATGACTTCTATGACAGTGAGATGATGAGTCCCTTTCAGTATTGTAGCTCAGTGGCCTCTGCTCAGCTCCACTCCATATCCTTGTCTTTAACTGCTTACTGGACCTCTGCACCAGAATGGCTAAAACCAAATGAGTCATTTTATCCTCTACTTTGCTCTTCCTTTAAACTCCCAGTGAATGAAACCCCCCAGGTTGCCCTTTGAGCCAGACATTGTCAGCTTTTCCCCTACCTGTATGGACATATCCCATCTCTCTCTGAGTTCTACTTCTCCTAGGCCCATCCTCTTGATATGTTCTGCAGTCTTTCCACCCCGGTCAACCTCCTCGGATCACTATCTTCTCATTATTGCACCAGCTGGCTAACTTGTTTCTCTGCCTTTAATCTTACCCAAACTCTTCTCTTTCCTCTCCTCAGAATGCCATTTATAAGGAACAGATGAGATCTCAGAGGCTCACTCCATTATAATCCTTTAGTGCCTTGTCATCACCTGTGGGATAAAGTATAATCTCACAGGAGTACTGAGTCCTTTGCATGTTTCTCTCCAGCCTTTCTCTTTCTCCATGTCTCCCTGTCATACAAAGTAAGTTGTTTAGTTTCACCCAACAACTCACATCTCATCAGGGGTGAATTTCAGCATGTTGAGCCCACTTGGACCAGGTGAATTGCATTTTCTTCAGGAATTAACTCAGAGGTTCTCCAGTTTGGAGTCTCCTCTACCATTGGAGAATACCCTGTCTGAGTTTGCACATCTTGCTTCAAACACCTGGAAAGCAGAAACTGGGTCCTACCCTCCAAACATAGCCTAGGTTCCATCATGGAGAAAGTGAGGTTTGCTGAAGCAAGAACAACTCCTGATTTTGAAGTGTTGACCAGGGGTACTGTTGGCACAGCATACATTTGACTAGTCAATGGGCAGGATGGCAATTCATGACTGTTATCCATTTTTCTGACCACACTGGGGGCTGTGATCCCTGGAAGAACAAATTCTGGGAATCTTATAGATGCTCTTCCTTTCCTATGTGTTTAGAGACATCTAAGCTCAGCCATGCTTCTTCCTCTCATCCTCTGAATTTTAGCAACATCAACCATCCCCAGTACTGAAGAAAATTGCAAATAGCTTTCAAGTAGGCAGTAAATCACCTTTTGCCTAATACGTGCATAATGAAAATGTTTATGTCAATTTTCTTTCATGAAAAAATGATGTGCTTAACGATTGCTACATCATTTTGACTTACTTGTTTTAATTTCTTTTTCTTTTTTTTTGGTACTGGGAATTGAACCCAGGAGCACTCCACCACTAAGACACATCCCCAGCCCTATTTTGTATTTTATTTAGAGACAGGGTCTCACTTAGTTGCTTAGGGCCTCGCGAAGTTGCTGAGGCTGGCTTTGAATTCTCGATCCTCCTACCTCAACCTCCCGAGCTGCTGGGATTACAGGCATGTGCCACCGCGGCCGGCTAATTTCTTATTTAATCTTCTTCCTGGTAAAGTTAAACATATGGTCAGAAGACTTGAATATCAAGTGCCATTCAGTAATAACCTGAAGCCACTGAGAAAAGAAAATATTTCTTTTTTTTAATATTTTTAAAATGGTTATAAGTAGATTTAAGCAGGACTTTTAAAAAAACACATGTCGATAACAGAACTTTGAAAAATAAAAAAGCAAAAATGAATTTATAATAATATTGGTATCATGATCCTATTTTTAGAAAATAAAAGTAATCTAGTTAGCAAATCTTGGAAAGTAATTGGATGAATATACCCTAGGCTGTTAAAAGATTATAGGGAACCTTCACTTTATCATTATTTACTTCTGGTGTTGCCATGTAAAAACTGTATAGAAAACTCTAGGAAAAAATTTTAATTTATAACTTCAACCTGGGGGTTCTTTTCTTCTTCCTCAGAGTGGAAGTTCTGTCTAAAACAATTAGTAATTAGGTTAATCACTGTCGCTTCCCTTATTCTGGTTTCCCACAACACTGGGAAGAACGTTTCCCAGCCTGATCCTTCTCCATACAAATGTCACCAATTTCTGAAAAAGGGACTGTGTACCAGCCTCAGAATGGAGTCTGGTTCATCATATAATTTTTGTTTAGATACTTGGGGGTATGTAATTCTCTAACAATGTGATAATATTGTCTTAGCTTGTTATCTTTTAGTGAATAATGATTTCCTCAGAAGCTAAAATTTGTCTCATATCGACAGTAAGCAATTTCTGAGTTATGAGGCTACTCTGACAATAGGTGGAACTCTGGCGTAGGGTTGGGGGACGTCTCCAGCAGTGAAGCCCATGAGGGCTTGTGCCATCCTGATGTGGGCCACACTGAGTCAGAAAGGAGCTCAGAGAAGAGGAATTCAAAGACCCCGAACACTGAGGAACTTCCCTTGATCACGGCCACCTCTCTTTCCTTTTCCTCTCTCCCTCTTCCTCCAGATCTCCCTTTTCTTTTTCCTAACAGTCCCTCTTCTACTTTCTGGTAATTTTTTTTTTTTTTTCCACAAATGAGACAACATGCAACACTTGTCCTTCTGTGAACACGCCCTTTGCTGCTCTAGGCCTTCTCCTGTGGGAATTTCTCTATCTGTAATTCGCACCCTCTCACCTTTCCAGGTACCCACACCCCTGCCATCCCGGCCACCTCATTAGCTCCTTGTTTCTCCATCAGGTCTTACCTCAGATACTGCTTCTTCATACCCGGGCAGAGTGAGGTGAGTACACCTTCTAGGTGCTTCCTTGTGGCCCTTGTCACAACACTTAACACAGGTGTGATGATAGCTCTTGGTGTCTTTTAGGCAGATGGCTCTATCCCCAAGGACAGGACTGTATCTACCACAGCTGTGGCCACCAGGCACAGCAGAGCAAGTGGCACTCGATTGCAACTTTAAGCACCTACTAAGGGCATAAAGCTGTGGCCTTTCCCTGAACAAGACTCCACCACAAAACAGCACTCACATAAACCCTCTGAGGCCCAGTTTTCTCTCTCCAAAATACCTCCTTTGGAGATCACAAATGGGCTATGAAAATCGCCTAGCAGAGTGAATTCTATTTCATTCCATTTCACCATTGAGCAGTTCTGTGTACGAGAAAACTCTTGAAACTGAAAAACTGGGGATAAATACCTTCTCCAGATGGGACTCATTTTATTTTTTAAATCCCATTAGAGGGAAATTTTAGGACACAAGAGAATAACACCAGTTAAATCCCTCCATCCTTTCCTGAGGTTTATTGCACTATTTTATAGATAATAAAATTTGCCCTCTTTAGGAGTACAGTTCCATGAATTTTGACAGGTGCATGCAGTCTTGTTGCTGTTACCAAAGTGCTGGATTTTCTATTAATTCTTTGTTGGCAACAACTCAACGCCGAGTACAGGTTTTACTCACGCTGTTTCCGTTCACTCTCTGCCAAAATGGAATTCTCCAATTTCAAATTATTTTTGAAATTGTTATTTCAGTGTTTGGACCTGGATACCCAGAGGGTGTCTATATTTTTGGCTGAGTCTCTGCCAGCCTAGAGGATTATCATTCCAAAACCTAACCTAACATTATCCAAAATGTAATTACATTGATTCTGATTCCCTTCGTTATTGTCTTCACAGCAGAAATTGTGAATGGGTAAGGATAACTCTTTTGCTTTATTTAGGGCCCTGAGATTTCTTTTTTTCTCTAATAAAAAACGGGAAAAGTAAGATGATAAGATTTCTAAACAAAGGAATTTTAACAAGAGTTTTGCATATGCACTTATTTCTCACCCTGATCTGAATTCCTGTCATGATTGATGTTGGCACATTTGTCACCTTAGTGCTCCTTAAGTGCTTCTTTATCATGTCTGTCTCCACCAATTCAGTTATACAGTGAGGAATTTTTCTTATGTTCCTTCCTCCAACATAATGAGGACTAGCGCAGGACTGGACACATAATAGACACTCAATAAGTGCTCTTAAGAGAATGAAGTGGCTTTTGGTAAATTCATGGAAAGGTCATTTGCAGATAGATCAGGATTTCTGGACAGAACTTCCCTTTGGAATGCCAAGACTCCTAATTTCTTAGGATGAATGAAGCACTTGGTGGAGGTCTCACTAATTCATGAGACAGATCACCTAGAAACCCAGTATCACAAGTGTAGACACATGGGAAGTGGATTTTCTCAAAAGATCAAGGCAGAGTTTTGATTCTATCTGTGGGTGCAGAGAAATGAAAGAAGGAAGCATTTGTGGCTCTTGAGGTAAAGTGATGTTAGCTTCCAGTTCTTTCCCCCAATCCTCCTCTGTTTAAAGTCATTGTCGAGAATACTAAACCGCCAGGGCGACAGAGGGGAATCCCATAGGTGAACATGATACTAGAATGTGTTCTCAGAGTGGTTTCTGGGAGAGGTTTTCTGGATATCCTGGGGGAGTTAATGGCTACCTTGTATTAAGTATGTAGTAAGGTCCCTGAAATTGACCTGATGCCAAACAACATGACCATCCATTCTGGGATCTTATACAAAAAGTTCAGATGCATCTTCTACTTTTTCTCAGGGGCAACGAAGGCAATTAACCACAATTATTTCCAAAGAGGTCACCAGAATTTTACTGTTATGAGAAAGTTAGCAGGCAGTGGTAGGGCTTAGCCTAATACAAAAGTGTAAGATATTGTAAGTGGGACAGAAAGCTGCCAAGAGTCACTTATCCAAAATTTTTACTGTCTGACTTTGTCGTTTCATTCAAATTTCCCATTAGTTATTCCTTTGGGCTAAGATGCTAAAGAATCTTGAAAAAACTCCTCTCCACATGTAAGCCATCCCAGCTATTAATGCCTAGGTATGGGATTCATTGGCTATTAGTCTCAGCTACTTGGGGCTACCTTGGGTAGTGATAACATAGGCCAGGTAAAGTTCTGATAAAGTTGGGGCAGATGTAGGTTCAAGCATGGGGGGCCTCCTTTGTGGTTGTGCCTCCACTGGGGAAACATCACGACTCTGAACAGCTTGCAGGTGAACACAAGGGCACCAGGGCTGGTAGAGCAATGGGTCTAGTAAGATGCTGTGGTTGTCACTGTGGTTTGCGCCTAGAGCGCCCTTGAGAAGGCCCAGAAACTCATGTGGAGAGGGCAGACCAGCAGAAAGATCCGTAAAACTCTTTTGAGGTACGGAGGCATCATGTGCCCTGCCAGAGGAGCGAGTCCCAGGCCTGACCAAAGGGCGAGGCACCAAGGGGCTGCCTTGGTGGCATCAGTGTGGGCATGGTCCCCCTGTTCCTTGGTCCCTCAAGCATTCTCCTTTTTCTTTCTTATCACCCTCTTAATCTCTGTTTCTTACATAAAGGGGACATTTACTATGAAAACCCTCCATGTTCAGTTTGAATAATCATATCATTTATTGGAAGTTAGGCAGAGTAGCCACATTCTTACTTTCTGTTCTTTTCATTTTGTTTCAGGCCACCCCCAGGCCAAATGGTACAGAAAGGGGGGAAGGCGGGGACAGGCGGGAATGAGTGAGAGGGCAGAGGGTATATACTGGAATTACAAGAAGAAGGAAGTAAGAACTGACCTGTCCATGCCTTCTGCCCTGATGGCGCTGCCTAGCTGGTTGGGGAAGAGAGAGAAGTAAGAAGGTAATTTAATTCAGATTGACACATGCTGTGATAGGAATAAATACAAGAGACTCTGCAGTTAGGAAGTGATATGCTTTCATGGACTCCAGGAAGGTCTCCTTTATGGACCAAGTATGTCCCTTGCCTGAATCCAAAAAGGTGAAATCCTGTAAGTGGAGATGCATTTAGGGGGATGCCTGACTCTGAGGTGCCTGGTGATCAGAAACCTGCCTTCATCAGTCCTGATTTTGTCATTGTGTAGCAGTGTGATTTGGAGAGAGTTGTCTTTCTGAGCTCCGTAATTCTTATCTGTAGAATTTGGAATAGCATATTTGACAGGGTACTGTAAAGATCAAATGAGATATAATCTAGAGGAGTAGCTTGGAAATTAGCTCGGATGGTATTAGCTTTATGATTTATGACAGTGTGAACATAAACAGACTGGGAAGAAGGTGGGGATTGGAGAGGAGATGATGGTGAGTGAATGAAAGAGTGTAGATAAAGGTCCCCAAAGCACTCTGGTGTTATCCCACATGGTGCTGTTTCATGGTGGTCCTGATTGAAGGTAACAGTTATTAAATGCAGATAATGCACCATAGTGTGAATGGAGAAAAGGATAGAAAGACTAGAAAGTGGGTGGCTCAGTCCCTGTCATAGCTGTACCCACAGATGCATCAACTATTTCTCTTCAATGACTTTGTCTAACTCAGTCCCAAAGTTTCTGGTGCAGTTCCAGAAAGACAGACAGAAGCCCATTTTCATGGACAGCTGAGAACAGCCTGAGCATGTCTAAGGGGGCGCGGAAGAGAACCAACCAGATCCAGAGAACAAGATGATGCCAACTGTGAAGAATATTAGCTCTCTTCTTAGGGAACCTGAAAAGAGACATTCCACTGGAACTGGAGGATGGGGAATGGGGAGAAGAGACCAATGGTGGGCTGAAGAGGGTGGGAGGAATTGTACCATGAGAGGTTAAAAATCAGACTGGAGCCTGGCATGGTGGTGCATGCCTACAATCCCAGTGACTCGGGAGGCTGAGGGAGGAAGATTTTGAGTTCAAAGCTAGCCTCAGCAACTTAGTGAGGCCCTAAGCAACTTAGTGAGACTCTGTCTGAAAATAAAATATAAAAATGGGCTGGGGATGTGTTCAGTGGTTAAGCGTCCCTGGGTTCAATCCCTGGTCTCCCCACCCCCACCAAAAAAAAAAAAAAAAAGTAGACTGAAGATTTCCTTTTAGCCAGAGCATCTCTGGTCATTTTCTTGGTATTTTTGGATAAAGTCCTCCCCTAGGGTAAAAGTTGGCATAAACCATCTTCCCATGTGCTTCTCTCTATTGGCAAGATGCACAGTTGGGGAGTAGGCACTGAAGCCAAGGAAATCAGTTTTCTTTACTCACTTGTATCCTTGCAGAGTCTCTGATGAGGAATAGAAAAGTTGTGGTTTCACTCAGATCATAATCTTGCTCAGATTGTGCTGAGAAGCTTTCAACAAGTAGCTGAAAGCAAAGAGTCTTTGCCAACCAACTTCTGATTTTGGAGGAAATTGCCCTTCTCTGGCTTAGGAATATACTCCTCTCTGTAGTGGAGAAACATCTGAGCTGCCAATCCCCCAATACATGATCTTGCTGGCCTTCAGCATTCCCATTCCTATCCTTCACCCCACTCCATTGTGTCCATAGGAAACAGTACCTGACATCTGCTCCAGTTGGTCCCTCCTCCTATCATTTCAGCTGGAAGAGAGAGATGGGGCTACCTGAGCATAGGATGGATCCTTTGGGCCACTCCTTTCTCCTCTTGGACTCATGCAGCAATGAAGAGAAGTAAGGGAGAAGCATCTGGGCTTCTGCAGATATAATCAGGGGCAGTAGCAACTTGTGGATTCTGCTGGAGGTCTTCACATCTGACCTAAATCTCCTCAGAGGCAGATGTTTCTATTCCATTTGTTTTTCTTCTGAGTTGCGTTGCTTTTCTTAAGGACTTCCAGATGCCATATTGTCATTTTGGGCACACCGATTATTTGCCAGATCTTTCTCAATGACCACCAGTACTGTATAGGTCTACTGTTTAAGAATCACCAGTTCCATCATACTAAGTGAAACAAGTCAATCCCCAAAACCCAAAGGTGGAATATTCTCTCTGATAAGTGGGTGGCATAGTGGGGGTAGAAGTTCAGTAGTTCAGTGGAGTAGACAAAGGGGAATGAAAGAAAGGGAGTGGGGATGGGAAAAGAAAAGAAGCTGACATAACTTTCCTAATGCACATATATGAATATGCCACAGTGAATCTCACCATCGTGTACATCCACAAAAAATTAATTAAAAAAAGAATCACTAGCCCCTAAAATGTCTTAAAGTAGCTGACTTTCCCCCCTACTGAGTTGCCTTGATTTAGGTTTTGAAAAACGTTTTGTGTCACAGTCCTAAGTTGGGGATAACTGAGTCCTGCCCATTGTTGGCTCAAGTGTTGGGGTATTGACCATGGCCAGCATTGCTTCTTACCTTATTAACAGTACTAATTACTCCAGCTGATGGGGTGCTGAGCCTCCTAGTACATCTCACTGATGCCAGTCCCTGTCTCTCCTGGTCATGCTTCAGCGAATTCCCTGGCTATCTCCTTAGGCCAATGTTTTATATGAGTTCAGTTGCCCATATGCTTTCTGTTGCCCATCAGCTCAGGTTCAGACCACTAGGGCTGATATTCAGAGAAGCTCAGGAGCTTCTCCCACCTTCCTGAGCATCATTCTTTGCCATCACTTCCCAACGTGTATATTCCTTTGTAATCCAGCTAGTCATTTCTCTTTCTTCTGTTAGCTTCACTTTCAAGCTATTTTTTCCGGCCATTTCCTCTTTTCAGAAAGAGCCCTTTTTCCATTCTTTCAGCTGCTCCAAATACTAATACTATTTAAATTTTATTCAAATCCAACCTCCATCTTGAGGTCTTGAATGTGTTTTCAATATCAGTTTCTAAGCAGGCATCTCAATGGAATTGGCTGCAATTTCATTGTAACATGTTTTATTAATTTATAGTTAATTTTGTGTTTGTGGGGTAGTACTATGTGAAAGTTATTTTTCTCTTTGGATAATTGTCACCTCCATGATACTCTGAGTGCTCCAAAACAAACAAACAAACAAACAAACAAACAAACAAAGCAAACAGGCCTCGCTCATTAGTGCCTGGGACATGGTGGTTGAATTGAAAATGTTACAGGATGAATTTTATTTTTCAGCTCTTTGAGTAACATTTTGTGTCCCTCAAAGCCTAAGAAAGTACTAGACACATGGCAGAAATTCAACAATATTACATTTAGTACGCAGAACAAAGAAGTAGGAATAATCATGCTTAATTAGATTAAGGCTAAGCAGAGATTAATCTAGGTGGAGCGGGTCAGTTCTAGAAAACAAATGTGTCCCTGGTTTTGTTAAAGACCTATGAGGAGAGATCTGAACAGATAGGAAAGGCTGGCTTTTTACTGGGAGTTACAGAATGGGGCAAAGGAAGCTATGGATGTTATAGCCCAAATTAGATAAAATAGGGACAGAGAGACAGCTTAAAAGATATAACTGATTTTGAGGATTAATTACAGCCCTTAAAGGCTGTTTTTATTTTATAAAATGCATGCAGAAAAGTAAATAAGTGCATAGCTTAATAATTTTCACCACATAAACACACCCATATACTCAACCAGGTAGAGAAACATAACATTATGTTCCAGAAGCCCCCATCTACCCACTATAGCATTTAGTCAACCCTAAACTAACCATTCTTCTGATTTATGGTACAATAGACCAGTTTTGCCTGTTTTTGAGCTTTATGTAAAAGTAATTACAAAGTTTGAATTTTTCTGTTTGTCTTTTTTTTTTTTTTTTTGCTCAACATTTGTTCATGAGATTTATCTTTGCAGTGACATGTAGAAATATCCTGTGTATTATCATTCTGTATGGTATCCTAATGTATAACCACACTGTACTTTATCCACTTTAACCTTTCCAGTGTGGGACTATTATGAATAATGCTGCTATGCATATTTTGTACACATCTCTTGGTAAACAAATGCATTTCTTCGAGTATGTGGCTAGACACAGAACAGTTGAGTCACAGAGTATGTATCTTTTCAGCTTTAGTAGCTATTGCAAAGCCGGTTTTCTAAAATGATTGTACACATCTGTATTCCTTCCAGCAATTTATGAGAATTCCATTCACTCTAAATTCTTGGCAACTATTGGTGTCATCTGTCTTTTTCATTTTAGTCATTCTGATGACTGTGTGGTTTTAATTCTGCAATTCCCTATGTTGAATGAATTCAAACCTCTTTCATATACCTATCAAATATCAGCTTTTGCAAAATGCATTTTCAATTGTTTTTTCCATCCCCCCAGGTGATCTTTTTCTTTTTGATTTACAAAAACTCTTTAAATATTCTGGATTTGAGAACTCTATCAGATGTATTGCAAATATCTTTCTTGGATTATTTTTAACAACTCACTTATAGTGGCTCCAAAAATAGAGAGTGTCAGTAGATGTTCGTTGATTAAAAGATGAAAAATTCTTAAATCAAGTCATGTTTCAAAGAAAGAAACAAAAAAAAAATTAGGAAGAATTGACCATAGAGAATGAAGAGAAGCAAGAGTTATGCTAAGATTTCAAGTCAAGAACAAGACTCATTAACTCATTCAACAGATTTGGCCTGTTCATGATAAAACACCTAATTCAGTTGCATAATCTTCACTTTTTGACTCTTGTTTGGCTTATCACTATTTTTATGCCTTTAACCTAGTGATTCCATATTTTGGCCATGAAGAAGATCCTGGCTAATAATAGCTCAAGTTTCTGTAACATTCACCATGCTTCTAGGGCTAGCCCAAGTACTTCATACAGATTGTCAACAATTCTACAAGGCAGATAGTATTATTATCTTCTTTTTGTGGAACATTTAAGTAACTCAGCTGAGGCCATCCAGATAATTCAAGGTAGAGTCAGGATTCAGATCTATGCAGACTAACAGGTGACCAAGGCCTTAATGGCTGCCTCCCAGCAACACCAAACTCTGGACCTCGTGACAGCCATGGTACTTCCTTCTTTGATTCAAATTAAACGCTAGCCCTACCAAATGCAGAGCTCAAAGTGATCTTCCGCAGTAAACTTAAAGAAGATGCTGACTTCAGAGGATTAAAAAGAAAAGAGGGAGTAATGGTACTGGTTTTTGAGTTAGAAAACCTGATCTCAAATTCTAGCTTTCTCATGTTGAGACTGTGGCTTTAGGTGAATCATAAAGTTCACTCTCCCCAGCTGTAAAGAAGGGGTAAAACTAATTACCTGCTTTTTTTTTTTTTTTTCCTTCAGAGAGTGACTGCCAAGTCAAGAAGAGATAAAAGGAATGACTTATTTTTTCACCAAATATTCATTTATCCCTTCAACTCAGAGACAAATTAAATGCCTACTGGATGCCAGGCAATATGCAGGGATCATAATAAGTGAAGTTGGCAAAATGTACTTGTTTCTACATCCATTAAATCATCTGTGCTCGTAATTCATTCAGTCATCCAACTGGAACCTGTGGAGGGTCTGTGAAGTCCCAAGGACTGCCAGGTACACGAGGCTATGCTCTAAGGAGCTGATGTTATAGTGAATGAGTAAATAAAACATATTGCCCCATTTTCTCTTATCCTGCACCCTGTGTATAGCTCTTAATCCTAGTTTATTTTAGTTTTTTGTTTATTTATTTATTTTTGTACTGGGGCTTGAATCCAGGAGCACTTTACCACTGAGCTATATCCCCAATCCCTTTCAATTCTTATTTTGAAACAGGATTTTGCTCAGTTGCCTAGGCTGGCCTCACTCTCCCAAGATGCTGGGATTACAAGTGTCTGCCACCTCACTGGGCCATGTGGCTCTTCATCAGTGCTGTTTCCTAGGTAAGTTTTGTTGAGGAGTCTCTCATACCCATGCACTCACAAGTTGTAGATTTTAACAAATGACTCCACTTGTCTTTGATCATATTATTTATTATAACCCCTTCCTTTTCCATCCTGTAAAGTATTCCAAGCACTATTTCCATCTTGTTTTGGAAACTAATTCTCACCTTCCAATTCATTCTAATACTTCTACTTTCCCCCAAATCATGTTAATTAACTACAACTTGAACATCTTTTATTCAAATATTTAAGTCTGAAAAGTTCCAAAAATCTGAAACTTTTTGAGTATGAACAAGATACACAAGTCGATAATTCGACACCTGATCCCATGGGATGGATTGAAGTAAAAATGCAGGCACACTCAAACTATTGCATCAAATTACCTTCAGCATATGTGTATAAGGTGTATATAAAATACAAATGAATTTTGTGTTTAGATTTGGATCCTCTCACCAAGATATCTCATTATGTATATGAAAATATTACAAAATCTAAAAACATACAAAATCCAAAACACTCCTGGGCCCAAGCTTTTCAGATAAGGGAGACTCAACCTGTAATATAAGTGTGGTTTAAATCCCAGTTCTTTAATCAGTATTTGGGTACATTCAATATTTTCTATTTAAAGCAAGTCCACTACAGATTGATTCTAAGACTAGTGTGACACAGTTATTGTTAGCTCTTTTTATATTTTTTAAACTGCTAAGTGTTTAAGTGTCTTTTACCAAGAACCCATTCTTGGTAAAATATTTCAGTAGCAACAAAATAAATACTAAGCAGAATGAAATATTATTTGCTTAGTTTATTTGATTGAAAAACATGGAAAAACAGAATTGCACTTTTTTTAAAGCATACTTTGTTTCAGACTGGCCTCTGATTCAGAGTAGGTTGTTGTCCAACTGACCCAAATTTGTGACCATTTATCCTTTGATAACACATGTATAGCCTTTGAATTAGGTCAGTAGCAAAGAAAAGGAGAAAGGGCATTTTCTGAGGATTGACATTTGTGATGTTTCAAAACCAAATCATCTGAGAATTGGAACGGTGATTATTCATAGTTTAAAAAGTTCAAAAGGAAGGTGAGAATGTAGGAAATGTTTAGTGTACTTGGCCCACAATTTTCCCACGAGAGCCTGAGTATCTGGAGAAACTATACCAAAATATACCAAGATCCATAGAGCTGTGGGGTTTTTAAAGTTATGTTTTAAATAATATGTAACT
Organism: Glaucomys volans; assembly: GCA_020662805.1. Taxonomy (NCBI): domain Eukaryota; kingdom Metazoa; phylum Chordata; class Mammalia; order Rodentia; family Sciuridae; genus Glaucomys; species Glaucomys volans. Next base: position 111,309 of record JAJEJO010050092.1, read on the forward strand.
TGTGCAAAATGTTAGAAAAATGAAAAATTCTAAAACTGATTAGGGGTTTAGGATAAAAATATTCATTCATATAAGTTAATTAACTATGCCTTTGAATCTCTGGTGGTATGTGTAAGTGTGAGTTAAGATTCTTTCCACTTATTTGCTAGTTAAAATAAAATAATAAATGAAAAGAGGCTGAGATGGACCAATGGACTATTTTTTTTAAAAAAACAGGGATTGAACTCAGGGATGCTTTGCCATTGAGTCATATCCCTAGCCCTTTTTATTTTTTTATTTCGAAATAGGGTCTTGCTAAGTTGCTTAGGGCCTCATTGAGTTGCTGAGGCTGGCCTCAACATGGTGGCCTGCACCACCATGCCTGACTGGACTTCTGAAATACCTGTAGAGGGCAGACATCAAGAAGACATTACCAAATTCTGTTTGTTTAGAGAAGTGAGGAATTTGAATATGTTGCTTTTCTCCATCTTTAAAATTGATTCTGGTACTTGGTACTTCTAGTGAGGGTAATACACTCATTTATGTAGTGACATATTTCTGTGGGTAGAGTCTCCCTTTTAAGACAGGTTACATTGCTGATTGGAAAGAGCTAGCCCTCAAGAAGAAGGGAAAAGTGGCCATGGTTGGTGAGTCTTGGTGGGCATGGTAAGTAGTTCTGAGTACCATCAGGGTCAGCTTAGAGCTGAAATGGGAAGCAAGTAGAGTTTAAGTTTGGAAACTCCATCTCCAGCTTTTGTTCTTTGCTGGTACCTCTAGCCCCTTCTGTCCATTGACTCTAAAAAGAAGCATTTGCTCTTTATGTTCTCAGGAGATGAATATCCCAATGGTCTCTTCATACAAGTCAACTTGGTATTCCTTCACACCAAGGTGAGAGAGACTAATAACAACTTAACACCTTACTTCACCCAAGAAGTAACTAGGAATGAAAACCAATGTAAAAGATCTTAGGAAGAAAATTTTGAAACACCATCAAATGGTATAAGAGAAGTCTTTCATATAATGAAAGATAATGTCTTAGGTGACATCCAAATTAAGTTTTCTGTTTAATAAAAGCCTAATAGACAAAGGTAATAGATAAAATACAAACAGGGAAGAATTTTTCATGCTTGTAATCAAAAAGGGAGTAATAGCTAAAATATACAGGGAACACTTGCAAATCAACAAGAACAAAAGTCCAACCCCTACCAGAAGAATGGGCAACTAGTGTAAATAGTCAAGTTATAAAAGGGAAGCTCCAAATGGCTGAAAATGTGTGAAGAAAAATGTCAATTAAAACATTTAATTAAAACATTTAATAAAATGAGACGAAACTCCAAAGGTTGGCAAAGGTAACGTTGGGTAATAGTACTTGTGAGCGGGCAGAGTAAGCTTTATTCACTTGCGTGAGAAAGTAGATTCATACTGTCAGAGAGCAGTCTGGCAGTAGTTAGTAAAAGTTAATACACTTATCTTTATAATCCAGTGGTTCTACTCTTGGGTAAATATGCCAAAAAATATTTTTAAAAAATCATGGAAATGACTTGGATGAGGTTTAGTGAGAAACTGGAGGCAGCTTAGGTAGCCATCACTGAGGAAAGAGTAAATAAAATGTGTGGGTAACACTCTAGAATGTCAGTTGGAAACAGGGGCTGCACATGGCAACTCAGACGGTTGCAAGACCACGGTGCTGAGAGAAAAAGTAGGAAAGAGAACAATTTCCAGAAAATAAAATACCTATACACACTAAATAACACTCCATGTATTACAAGGGTCATGCACATTCAGAAATACATATTAAGCATACAAAGAGTACGGCTGTGGCCTACGTCAGGGTAGAGTGAGTTGCCGTATTGTGGTGAGTGAGTGGCAGGGAAATAAAGACACATGAGGACGGGAAAGTACACGCATGCGCGCGCGCACACGGAAGCTTGTGCGGAGCAGTGATTATTTTCACTGGTCTGAGAAATGTGAATACCAACCTTTTTGTCTGAGATAACAAAAACCTTCCTTCTCCCACAGAGATTTGTATTTTAAAGAATGCATTTCTAGCTGTGAATTTTATCGCATCAGCCAATGATTTGAAACAGTGTTATTCATTCAGTCAACAAATACTTATTTATCCTCTGCTTTTTGCCAGGCACTGATCTCGGTGCTAGGGATGCTATAGTGAATGCCACAGCAAAAACCAGCCTTCAGGTTGGGGATTCTTGTTAGCCCTTCTTGGCATCGGACTCTTTAAATTGTTTCATATATCTAACATCAACCATGGGGACCATCTATGGGGGGCCTGGCAATGGATTGCTGGGGTGGCCCTTTATTTGGGGTGGCTATGGAAGGGACTTGAAAATTCACAAGGACAGACTGAAGAGAAGGCCCGCTATGATCTGAAGTTAGCACACATCTTCAGTTGTAGTTTTTCAGCTGTGTTACATTTACACTGTCTCCTAATAGCAAATATTTTTGAGACTCCTGCTATAACTGTTCAGAAACCCACAAACAGTCCCAGAGCAGATTTTCATCACTTTAGTGAGTTTTAGTCAACCTCATAAAAACCTAAGGTCTTGGCTTTATTAATTCTATCTTATTAATAAGTGGTCCATGGGGGCACTTAATGAATGAGAGACATATTGCTGCATTTTAAGATTGATTTGCAGATGTCTGGCATTTTATTTTTGTTTCACGGCTATTTATCCCTCTTTGGGAACACTAAAAAAGCTAGTAAGTAGGATCAGTTTAAATACCAACTTTAGAAGTGCTGCAAAGGCAATCCTTGAATTACTTCCATGTTCCCAAAGGCAGAAAATTATTTAGATTTGTAGATCTACTTATTCCTTCTGTGTGCTTTACCGCATCTTTGATATACATGTAGCACTGATGCAAGAGTTGGCTCTACAAAGATTGGAGATTTTCCCCAACACATGCAATTCAATGATGTGAAAATTTATTTTCCCCTGGGGACAAAGTTATGCATGCTTGTTAGTTTCACGGACAAACCAACACATACCTATTTAATCCAAAAAAATCATTTAAATCTAGTGCTAATATTATTATATTGAGCTCTGGGAAGTTGGGTAGGGAAGAATTTCCTCATTTTTTCTTGGGCTCATGAACAACCCCAAGAAAACATTTGGAACAGGTCTAGATTTCATTTTCTTTTAATTTAGAAAAAGTAACTTTATTTTTAATTGGCAAGTAAATAAATATTGTGTATATATATGCATGTGTTGTATAACATGATATTTTGCTATGTGTATACATGGTGGGATAGCTAAATGGAGCTAATTAACATCTTCATTCCCTTCAAACACGTACACATACACACTGTGTCTATATATATATGTATGTATATATATATACACCCACACATATATATGTATATGTATTTTTATTTATTTATTTTTGTAATGAGAACACTTAGAATCTATGCTTTGAGAACTGGGGTTGTAGCTCAGAGTTAGAGCACTTGCCTAGTACATGTGAGGCCCTGGGTTTAATCCTCACCATCACATAAACATAAATAAACAAAATAAGGGTAAATTGTGTCCAACTGCAACTAAATAAAAATCTATGCTTTGAACAATTTTTAAATATACAATATATTGGTATTAACTACAGTCATCATGATATACAATCAATCCCTTGAGTATATTCTTTCTTCTGAATGACATTTTATATTCTTTGGTTAACATAGCCCCAATCTTCTGCCCCAGGCCCCGGCAACCACTGCTTCTATGAGTTTGAGGTTTTCTGATTCCATATTTAAGTGAGATCATGTGAATGTATTTACTCTGATCTTCCCTTTTGTATCTTTCTCCTAAGGCCACCTTCCTAAGTGCTCAGGGTCCTGTGCTATTCTGGCCCTTCGCTTCAGCTCCTCTCTCAGGCATGTGCCATCTCTAAAATGGTCAAGATTTTACAATACTATGAATCCCTTCTTCCACTTCTTTAACACTCCTAATTTTAATTAGTTGTGAGGAGAAAAATTGGATCCAACTAACTTTCATGAATTCACATTCCTTCCCGGCAATAGACACTTACATTTTGATAGTGGTTCTTGGTCCCTGTTCCCACTCATTGGCAGAGTTGCCAGTCTAGTTTGGAGGTGTTATTTAGGATTCAATACATTTTTAAAAATGTAAAATAAACATGCAATCACTTCATATGATTTCTCTTCTTCAGTTTCTGTCTATATAGTAAGAGTTATTCTAAGATTATTGGAAATAGATATTGAGACTTGCATATTGTTTTGAATTAGCATAGATAGAATTTCAAAATGAATTACAGTATGCATTTTTTATTAAAATACATGTAAAGAAAATGATTAGATTGTTCAGTATTAGTAATTCCAAGTTTAAATTGATCATTGGTCATATTTCATGAGTAAAGATTTTTGTATTTGCATTTATCATAATTGTTATAATCACTTAAAAATAGTCTCAGAGTGAAAAAGAAAATACCAATGAGATTGGCCAACACTGTTGTTTTAAACACATAAGTCTAGTTTAGGACTCAGCATTTATTTTCAACAAATGAAATAAAATTGTTTTAAAAATTGGAACTGTATCCAACTTTTCATTTTTGCTTACTTAAATGTAGAGGAGGATATAGGACTTGGGTCCTTTATTTCTGGTCACTTCTAAAGAGATAAGAATCTATGAAGCTGGTAGGAAAATGAGTCTGTGACCAAAATGCTTACTCAGTTACTATAGAAGATCAAAGACGATTATACAAAACCTGGAATCTACTAAGACAAAGCAATTTTTTTTTCTTTGAAATATATGTAGGGTTTAGAAAACTTCTGGGATTCATCTGTGAAAGCCCCGTCTGTGCCTTGATAGTGACGTTTTAGGGAAACACTCACGTCTCAAGGTGGGAAGGATAGGAGGTAGCATTTTGTGGGCTCCTATGGTGGTTAGATAGTTCTCAGAAGACAGTACTGGAAATTAGATAATTGCTGATGTCATACTTTTCACCAATAAAAAAAATTGGTATCCTGGGGGCTATAAAAGCAATAGTTTCTACCTTTTCCAGCATAAGCAGAATCTCCGAAACAGGTAAGTGTTTCAGCAAGCTGATACAATTGGTCTGTTAGGTGTGATACTTCTTGACTTATCCGTTTCCCTCATGTTATCTTTGCCTCCTGTTCTCCTAACACCAGGTTCTCCTTTGCCAGTTGCCACTCAAGTTTGAGTTATCTCCAATGGCTGCCCTGCAGAAATCTGTGAGCTCTTCCCTTGTGGGGACCTTGGCTGCCAGCTGCCTCCTTCTTATTGCTTTGGCAGTGCAGGGAGGAGCAGCAGTGCCCATCAATGGCCACTGTTTGCTTGAGAAGACCAATTTCTGGTCGTACATCACCAACCGCACCTTCATGATGGCTGAGGAGGTACTCATCTCAACCTTGCTCTCTTTCTCATAGAATCCTCTTGGGATCCAAATAGTTCTTAATATTTTTTTTAGTATCTATTTTCTCTCCCCCTGATACTTTTGTTGGCACATTATAATTATACACAATAGTGGGATTCACTGTTATATATCTTCATGCATACACCCATACGACAACCTAATTTGGTCAACATCATTCCCCATAGTTCTTAACATTTTTTTTGAGCATTTCTAAGATCTTCAGGAACCTGTCATTTATTCCCACAGATAACTTTGTCTCTTCAGAGACTCTTTGAAGATCTAATTTTTACCAGAATGCCTTCCTTCCATTTTGGCCTTAGGATACATACTTTGAGTTTTATCCAAAGAGGAGCCACTTAGTATCTCATCTGATTATTAATTTTTTCCTTTGATCCTTTGTGCATTATTCAAAACTCATACATACATCTTAATTCTGTCTTTAGTCTTTATGGGATTGCTCTGGGGATAGGGCAAGGTGCACATCCCCATTTACAGACCTTTTTTCTATCTTCTCCATGTCCCGACATTCAGTCTTTTCTTCTCTTCTAGGCCAGCTTTGCAGATAACAATACAGATATCCGTCTCATTGGGGACAAACTGTACGAAGGAGTCAATGTAAGCTATGGTCATGATGAGTAGAGCCTGGGGCCATCTGTGGTTAGCTGGTGGATGCGACTTCTGGCTGCCTCCTCATATGACTCCAACTGTGTCTTCTCCACCTGTAGATGAGAGAGCGCTGCTATCTGATGAAGCAGGTGCTGAACTTCACCCTGGAAGAAGTGCTGCTCCCCAAGTTGGAAAGATTCCAGCCCTACATGCAGGAGGTGGTATCCTTCCTGAAGGATCTCAGCAACAAGCTCAGACTCTGTGTAAGTCCCTGCCTCAGCCTACCTCCAACCATTCCTGGCCACCTCCTTCTCTCTTCTTCCACTGAGAGCCTGTTCACCCCCAGGCCCTGCTCCTGCCCCAGCCCTATGCTTACTGCCTGGGCACCACTGGCATCAGAAGTCATTTGGAATTGCAGAGTGTTAGCTTTTGCTTTAATTGAGTCACAATTTTAGTTTATGGTAGGCTTGGGGTTTGGAAGAAAAGTGTACAGAAGCCTCATTTGTTTTTCTGTGGAAAGAAAACAACTCAGATTATATGTGATGAGAAAGATGTTGGGAGCTGTAAGGAAAAACGTACATGTGGAAATGGATCCACTGAGTATAAGTTACTAGATGGAGGGAATGGGAAGAGAGAAAGTGGGAAGAGAAAGAGGGACCTGGGAAGGCTTACTGGTGGTGGGTAAGCAAGGACTGCTCCCTTCTTGATGTCGTGGGAAGTGACAAAATCAGAAGTGTGAGAACCTGGTGTCTCTGCAAATTTAAAACTATGAGACATGTTGGAGAGGAGTGGGCAGAGCGAAGGGGACCTGCTGTTAAGTGAGGAGTGCCTATGTTCACATAAGATGTTTCATATGTTGTTCTGAGACACAATTTTGATGAGGTACAGTTAGAGTTTTATTCCAGTCAGCATTGGCATGAGCCACTCCATTCCCTCCACAAACTTAAACCCCCAAAGGATTTCCCCCAAATGAAGAGAGGTTCTCTGTAAGGGAAGTGCCTGGATTTTGGTGTCCAAGACAATTCAAAAGCTCAGAAAATTTAGGTCACTGTTGAAATCTAGGTCATTGTGGGTAAAATTACCCAGAGCTTCCATTCCAGGTGATCGTCACATGCCTCGGAGGGCTCTGAGGTTCATAAAGCTTCAGCACAACAAAGATAAAATAGTTCCTCTTGTTTTCATTTTGTAGCATATTGAGGGTGATGACCAGCAGATCCAGAAGAACGTGCAAAAGCTGAAGGACACGGTGAAAAAGGTACTATTGATAAATATCAATACTAAGTCATTTAATAGGAGATAAAAGCTGCTTTTTTCTCCCCCTCTTTGTGTTACCTATGATCAGGTTGATAACTTAGGCGTATGTGTATATAGGTATGTTTATGCATCTATAAATCAATTTCCAAATTTTTTAAATCATGAACTTATCAGGGAAGCAAATTATGAAACAGATGAGGGAACTTAGGTCATCTAGTCTTATGTGACCTGTGTTCTGGGAATGGCCAGTGGCAGAGCCAAGCTGGAGTGCCCGTATCTTTATCTGCTGCCAGGTCAGCACCTATCCAGCAGCCATTTGTACTAGTTTTAGTATTATTCTTTCAGATTCCTATTGACTCACAATCTGAAAGATCACTTGCTCTAACCCAGAAAACTGGGTGAAAATTTATTTGTAGCAATTTTTTTTTAAACCATTGATTTGATGCTGTGAAACTTGGGAAAAGTCAACCTAGAACAATAACAAAATTACATATAGGATTGAATTTAGGAATCATTGATAATTATGTATAATTATCATAATAGTGGGTCCAATTGCTATTGATGGTTTCAAATAGAGTGAGAATATTAGTCACAGATACAGATAATGAAATGGAAGTGTTCATTTCCTTCAGAAACCTCTATCAAGTATATATCTAGTGTGAGTTAGTTGATATTTCTATGGTAAATAATTATGTGGCCTATTGAGAAAAAGAACAATAGTGGAAGGCTCAGACTAGCAAATATGACTCATCCCCAAATCAGAGGAATGATTGGTGGCAGTGAAAGTGAAGGACTTTTGCCACCAGGTGCAATCGAATACTCAGAAACAAGAAGGCTCTAGTTGATAAAAATTTCAGTAACTCACTTAGCCTCAATTTCCCCCTCTTTTCTATCACAATTGTTTTTTAGAAGAAATTTCTTCCTAAGAATAATTTATCGAACATGACCATTTGCACTTCTTTGATTACCAAAGGCTTTGTAGTTTTTCACTGTGAAGTCGGATTCTCTTGTTATAGAGCTATTACCTAGACACAGAGGGCTGCATGTTAGCATGCCACAGAGAACACGTACTTTGTGCTTCTTGTTTTAAAAATCCCTCATGTCAGAATGCTTTGTTGTCTTTAGAAAAGTGAGGTGTGAGAGAGAGAGAGAGAGCACATGGGGGGTGAGATCTGTGTGAAAAAACAAAGATTTTTTTTTTAAAGCCTTTCATCCATGGGGGGGAGAATCAACTTTCATTTTTATAAAGGTTTGCCATGCGGAAAAGCGATTACGCTTTTTTCCCCTGTAGCTTCAGAAAGCACAGGCAAGAGAGAAAATGTTATTCAGAGAAAGCTCCATAGGAGGAAAAATTGATCAGAGCTATCCAAAATGGGAGGGCAGTCGTGAGAAGGATTAAGTCCCTGTCAGTGGAAGTGGAAGCAGAGAGCAGGCTGTGGTAGAATGGATGGTAGATAGTAGGGCAAGATAAGCTGTGAAATTCTTCATGGTCTTGGTCTTGGGAGTCTTTCAGATATAAAATAGTGTCTTTAGGCATTATGTCAAAGAAAATCTGGAAAAATAGTAGGAGGTAAAAAATCAGGATTAAAAAGGAGAACAAAGTGTAGAAGATAATGATGACAGGATTTTTCTTGTAATAATCTGGAACAAATTTAATAGATTACATACGTTTTGGAAGAGGAGGCTTTGGACTTGAATTTGGCTTTTCTTTCACATTGAGTTTGAAAGCCTCATGTGTTTTCTACTTGGAATGATGTTAGCACTTAAATTTGGCTTTTTATTGATTAAGGCAATTAGAAAGGACATAACTGATATTTTCCCCATGTAAGTGAAAACCCTTCCCCATCCTGCTTCTCAAAAAGGGGGAACAGAGAAAGCCCAAGTACTTGTTGGTACATGTGTGGTTTGGATTGGAGGCTGTTGAATTGTCACTGATTGGTCATAGACAGTTGGAGGCCATGTGGCAGAGCAAGCCATTGTGGATGGAACTCAAGATCCCAGATCCCAGCATGGCTTCAGTGTGCTTAGTCTGGTTAGGAGGAAGACAGCTCTCTGCCCTGCATTTCCTCACCCCATTAGTATTTTTATTTATTTTTAATTGACAAATAATTGTTGTGTAACTTATGAGGTACAATGTGACATTTTGATCTACCTGTATATTGTAAAAGATTCAATCAAACTTAATTACCATATCCATCAATAGTTTCATTGGGCACATGCAACAGAGATGGATGCCTATTGGTGCCCTCTCAGTTCAGATAGCCATCATTTTAAGGTCTTTGGAAAACCATATTATGCTCAGGCTAAAAGGGTATTATTATTGTTTTCAAAAGGCTAAAACCTGGTTTCAGTTCCTAGCAATCTAATCAAGCCATCTGCCTTTAACTTTTCCTCTTTAGGAAACATGGAAAAATACTCAAATGCATTTGTGTTCTTATTTTCACAGCTTGGAGGGAGTGGAGAGATCAAAGTAATTGGAGAACTGAATTTGCTATTTATGTATCTGAGAAATGCCTGCATCTGATGGAGTATAACTGGAAACTTGAATAACTTGCCTCCTAAAAATATCAATGAGATTCTGAAGGAACTTTTTTGCTCAAATGAAAATGGGAAGCCAAATTCCACCATTATGGGTGAACTCCACACGAAGCCCTGCTTAGCTTAAGAGAAATGTCAGTCATTTTTGTCATAAGACCAGAGGTAGACCTTGCAAGCAAACAGATGTATTTGATAACATTTTGTAATAACTGGTGTTTTAAAAACAGAAAAAATTATTTTTAATTAATTGTCTATTTCCAAAAGAAGATTTCTTCCCATTCCTTTAGAAAATAATTCTAAATAATTGCATTTCCATAATCAATGCTTATTATATTTATAAATTTATTTATTATTATAAGAATGCATTTATTTATGTCATTTTATTAATATGAATTTATTTATAGAAACATTATTTGAAATGCTACTTGAGTACAAGGCTAATATTCGTATTTATGACAATTATTATAGAGCTATAATATATTTGATTTCAATAAACATGGATATTATAAGTGTTGTGGCTTTGTGATTTTTCTCTTTTAATACCACTAGTATCATGATCTTCATCATTGATCAATCTCATGACTTTATGCTTGACTCAAATAATGATCAATATTGTACTGCTAAAATTTGGATCTAGAATGTCTCCCAAAGGGCACTATTAAAGACTTAGTCCCCAGGATAGTGCTATTGGGAGGTGGTAGAACCTTTAGGTAGGGCCCAGTGAAAGATCTTCATTGGGGGTGTGCCCTTGATAGGGAGACTGGGGCCATGTGCTCCCCACTATAATGCTGCCTTGCCCCAGGCCCAAATGCAACAGGGCCAATTGACAGGGCACATGGACTGAAACCTCCAAAACTGTGAGCCTTTTCTGGTTATGAGTTGATTATCTCAGGTATTTGTTATAGTGATGGAAAGCTGACTGATAGGTATCTCCATGTTGCACACAAGAAAACTGAATGAGGAACATGTTAAGAAATACTTCATAACTATAATTTTGACTTTTATTGAGGCAGGTCTATCTGATTTTAAGGCCTATATAGATTTATTTTGTTGATTCAGCATGTCATTCTGAAAGTAAAAGTAAGACACTGAAAAGAACCCATCTGTGTCATTAGCAGTTTGTGGATAGAATGAAGGAGTGACACTGCTGGGGAGAAATACAAGCAGCCTCTCTGTGGTGAATGAACTGGTTTAGTTCTAGGTCAAGCCTATTATGGATAGCATTCTTCAGTCCTGAGGTAAACAGGCAATAAAAAAAACATAGGGACTATGTTGGGGAGTCTTTCCTACTAATGAAGTTTAACACTGCTAGAGAATTCTCATAGAAGATGAGCAACATATAAAACCCAGACAGGGAAAGCAGTACATCTTTAAAATCTGTACAATGGTTCAGAGAAGACAGAGCAAAGGCAAAGTAAAGGTTGAACTAGTTCTATCTAGAAAAATTGAGACCTTCATTGAAGAGCCATTCCTTGGTAATAGGTCTTTTCATAGAAGTTTAAGGTCAGTAGTCAAAAGAGGTCAGTGGTCAGCTATCTAAAGAGCTTTCTTCTTCAAAAAATCAGAATTTGTGAAATTTTCCTACATACCACTCATGAGTAGCTTGACAAACTTCTGCAGATTAGATCAAACCTGGTGGGAAGAGGTGAGCAAGCAGGTGAACTGCAGGCTGACTCGTGGATAAAATGGAGTTAATGCTTCTGGGTTTGGGCTCCAAATGTTGAGAGATAACAATGTGGAATAATATCTTTGGGGATAATAAAATTACAATTATTTCTGGGATAAGCTGATATTTAAAACGTTTCCTCTCCTCTTGCAAATGAGGCCTACTACAATGTTTTCAGCAAAATTTGATATTGTATTTTTTCTAAGCCAATCTTGTAGAAATTGAGCCACAATTGGAAGAATATCCCTAGAAATGGAAGGTTTTTATGAAAAGGTTTTTCTTGAAAAACCTTTCCATGCTAGAGTCAACCTTGGCTTCTCCTTCCTGCCCTGCACATTGAATGTGTTAGAACCCCCCTCTGCTGTAACTCCAAAATAAGGGCTGAATCTTCTCATTCTCTCAAAGGCTAAATTCTCCCTAAGCCACTATTATCTCTCTGCAGCATTATCCTAATAGCTTCTAAATGTCCCCCTACTGTTTATTTTCTAACTAAACTTTAAAAAAGCAAAAAAAAAATTTAGATTGGGCATTCCCTGCTTCCCTCAATGGCTTACCATCATGCCAAGAATGAGATCCATGGCACGCGTCATGTCCCCCCTCCTCCCCAACCTCATGGCCCACCATCCTTACCCCTGCCTTCAGTGCTCCTTCCTGGTCCCACCACACATCAGTCTTGCTCCTGCCTGGGAGTTTCACGCCTGCTGGTCCTATGGCCAAATAACCTTCACTAGAGTATTTCAAAGTCATTCCCTCCTTTCTTTCAGGTTTCTACAAATACTACTATCTCAGAAAGACCTACCCTGACCACCCCATCAAAAATTCCCTCCTCACCACCCCTTCCAGCCTCCCTTCCTCATCACCCCATTTCATTTTTCTTTAGTGTATTTACCACACAGCCACAAAATTATTTATCGACTTTGGTCATTCACTTAATTTTTGGTATGTCCTTATTGAATGCTAACTTTATGCCATGGAATATGGTGATGAATACCAGATGGACAAAGTCCCTGACCGCATGGAACCTACATTCAAATGCAAATATAACAGAAGACATGTAGTGTAATACATGCACTGAAGAATGCTAGGAGAAATACAAGGACATGTGGGCGGGTAGAACCTGGAGATTATTTTAGACAGGGAGACTAGGGAGGGCCTCTTGGAGGGAGAGATGCCTGAATGCAGGCATGAGCCAGGTGACTGGAAAACAGTTAAGAAATAAACTTTGAGATGGGGGCAAGTTTGGGGTGTCCAGGAAACAGCAAGGAAGTTGAGACTGGAGCAGGATGGCTGGGGACAAAGCCAAAGATGGGACCAGAGAGCTGCTAGGAAGTGGGTGCGCAGGGCTTTGTGGGCCAGGGCAAGACTTGGGATTTTATTCTAAGGTTGATGAGAAGCCACTGAAGAGATTTGACTATGGGAAAGACCTGATGTGACTTATGTTCTGTCCAGATCACTCTGGCTGCTGGTGGAGGGCGAATCTAGGAAGGAAAAGAACAAAGGAACAGAAGCCAGACAGGGTAAGAGTCCAGGAAACAGGTGTGGATTATGTTGAAATAGATGGGAATTAGAGCCAAACAAAACTGATGTGTGATACTTGGCACAGGCTGCCCGAGAAATAGGAGTCAGTTTTCCTTCTGGTTCTTCACTTACACTATATTATTTATTAGCATGCAGTGCTTTGTATGGAAACTGAAGTAAAGACAGGTGATTTTGTTCTGAAAGGTGGTTAAGATTTTAGGATTGTAGTAAATCCTACAATCCTTCTCTTCAATGAGAATGTTACCAAAGACTGACGTTACCAAGGATTGAAGGCTGAGGTCTGAATGTCCCTGAGGCCACCATAGCCACTGTGAATTTATCTTTAAAATTTTACTTTCAAAGAATGTTCATCACTGGAAAAACAAGGAGGAGAAGGTTGAAATGACTGATCCTGATCACCAACGGGAAATTGTCTTGCCGCTGCACTGTGGAGGCTCACTGCATGGTCTTGCAATGCCTTCTTGCCCAGTAGTCTTGGTAATGGAGAACTGCATCAGCTCCAGAGGCAGAATCAAGCACTCCATTTGTACAGAAATGAGGGTTTAAATGACTTTGCCTTATGAAGTTGCCATGCAACTGAGGTGCTAGCAGAGGACTAAGGGAGAGTGAAATAGGTGAAGGAAGGAGTTTGTGCTAGGTCCTGCGAACAGATGTAAAACGAGAAACTGTAGTAGATATACTTTCTATTAATTAATTGTCCTTTCTTCTCTCCCTTACTCCTTATATGAAGAATACTTGTGGTGGCTAACATTTTAGTTTTCAGGTGAGAATATGATCACATTTATATCATTTTGTAATGATATGGTAGGCAGTAATATTTCATGTGTTTCCTGCGTTGGGGACATACATTTAATTTTCACCTGGGCAAAGGTAAGATGGAGTGATGAGGACCAAAGAGATGGATTGTTCCCATCTGGCCCTCCACTTTCATACTCTCTCCTACCCTGTCTGCTTTTTGTGCCCAGAGGGGCTTGCATATGAATTGCCTTACATACAGGTTTGCACTCTCTGGCTTTTGGTTGTATTTGGTCAATGGGAGAAGTTAGGAAATTGAAGAGTGGGAGGAGAATAAGGTCAGGGTATTGATTCCCCGGAGACCTCTTGCCAGGTTGCCATTCAGGTTAGCTGTACATTTCTCTGAGAAACCAAAGGTCCTTGTAGCCAACCTTTTTCGAATAGTTTTCTTTTCTTTTTTTTTTTTTTCTTTCTGGAAACTTCTCTCAACTTGGGCTCCAATTGTTAGCCATGGCATTGCACTATTTCTTGTTGGTTTTCTTAAATTCCTTCTACACCTTGAAAAAAACTACCCCTTATTAAACTCTTCCTCATTACCTAGTTTGAGTGTGCCAATGTCTTCTCCTGGGACTCTGATCTATGTATCTGCTTCTCCCTTCCATTCTTCCATCTATCTCCCCACCCCCAGCAGCAGGGGATCTAGATAAGATTATTTACAGACAAAAATAAAGCCAGTTTTTGGCATGTCTGAGTTGTATATGAATTTTTGGTCCTATAATAAAACAAAATGAGAAACAACAGCAATTTGGCTTTTAAGATAAAGTACTTCCTTTAATAATTCCCCCACCCATTCCTCTGTTAGTTTCTTCTACAAGGAAATAGAGATGTTTAGGTCAATGTGCACCACTACCTAAATGAACCTGAAGAATCTCTTCTGCCCTCTGGCCACAGGAGTGCTCTGCACCTTTCTGTTGTCACTCTTCCCTTCCTGCTGCTCCCTTGGGCGTACTTGGGAATCTTTATTGAAGTCAGGTTATGCCAGCTAGGATGGGAGAGTTATTACCCTTGAATAATTCTGACCCCTTTCAATCTTGCTTTTGGCTTTCCCTTCTATGTGGCTCTCCTTTTCCTTTCTCCTTGTTACAGCTGCTAAAGGTATTCAGATGACTGTGTGTGCCTCTATCAAGGACACTCCTTCCTTATTTCTCTGGGGTTTAATTATCTGGGATCATTCTCTGTATCTTGCATCTTACTTTAAAATTGTGTGTGTGCAGTTTAACCTCAGTCCCTCCAAGAAATTGACCAGCGGTGCCCTGACGGGTAGGTGCTGTTTCTCTTAGAAGCCCACATGCTGTGAGATGCCTTTTTGAGCTACTTCATCTGTGACATTTTCATCCTGCCATTGCTGCAGGTGCTATTTTGAGGTACAACGACTGCCCAGGAATTTAATGAATCTTATGTTGCTGCTTGTCACAATGATGACCTTAGATATTACAATTCAGTTTTGTTCAGTGAGCCACTATTTAGATCATAGACTATACATGATCCTGAGCTTGGGGCTATGAATAAGCATGGTGAGGTACCTATCTAGGTTCTGTCTTCAGGGAGCCTGAACTCTTGTGAGGAAGATAAGCATACAACTGATAGGACACACATGGGTTGAAATATGCTAGAGCGGAGGCACCAGGAGGTGACAGTTGTCACTGGGGGAGGTACCAAAGGTTTCATTTGAGCTTTTATTTTGAAGGATGGGAAGGATGTTAGCAGGTTCAAATATCTCCTCTGTGAAATGTCCCTTTTTCCTTCCCCTTTGATACCTAGGCATAGTTAATCCTCAGAGCTCTTAAAGCATATTTTGCATCTTTCTTCATATTTGTCATGCAGCAGTTTAATGATTTGTTATATCCTCGTCTTGAGAGCTCTTCAAGGACAGAAACAGTTGTGTACCTTTGTGTTCCTGGGGACTAAAAATGCCTGACACTGTCAGAAAATACTTGAGAGGATGAATAAAGGCTTGAACAGCATTATGGAAAAGGAAAGGGTTTAAGATATGAAGTGGGGCAGAGTGCTCAGGGGAAGGCCAGAGGTCCAGTGTGTGGAGCTGACACAGTAGGACATGGCCAGCAACTGGTGGCACTAATTCTATACACCTTTCTGTTTCTAGTGTCTGGAGCTCACTTGATGAGGCCTAATGAAAAGGGAGCTCAGTCAGGGACTCAGAAGTTGGACTAACACCAAACCTTTGTCTCTAACCCACCACAGGCTAATGAGACCATAGCAGTAACACTCTGATTGAGCTTCTCTTGTACTTGACCAGCTGACACCCACAAATACTTTCCTCCATTAAATACCTCACAGGAATAATGGGAAAGCTGATGCTGCTGGTGGAGTGGAGTGAAATGTAATCAAAAGGCTAAATACAAAGCAGTTGAACAGTTTCTGACATAGCCAGACCAGAGATGTTATTTCAAGGGGAATACTAAAACTGTGGAAGACCCATCCGCAGTCTTCTTCCTTTTTGTTGATAACCACTGATATGTGAAGGTTTCTGGGAGGCCCCTGTTCTGTAGCCAGGTAACATCATCATGAGCCTTCTTCCTGAACTCTTCATATTTTCATCTTCAGAGGTGGTTCCACTGCACTGGGGCTTGTCCCCAGTGTGCCTAAGGTCTGTTCTTCACTCCTCATGATCTTTGAGTTGCAGATTTTTATTTTTTGTCATCAAAACAAAGAGAATGACACTTACCTTCATGGAAGGATTAAATCCCTTCATCTTGTCTGGAAGTGGAATTTTATAAATTGAATCTTAATGATACTTAGAAAACAGAAATAAGGTGCAGGAACCCACCACCCCTTGCAAGCCCTTTCCCTTCTTTTCAAGTGTGGAACCCAGGAAAGGGCCTGTTTTTCCCTATCATAAAAGTGGACCTGCCTTAGGTAGACTTTCCTTCACATCTGTTTGGCCAGAAATGGTTCATATGTTTATGACAACATTGCCATAGATTAAGAATGGGAAATTTTCTTATAAAGGTTAAAATAGCAAAAATTTTAGATATTAGGGGACATATATGGTCTCTGTTGCGTATTCCTTCTATTTCCTCCTCCTCTTTCATTTTCTCCATCCCCTCTTCCCTTTATCTACCCTCCTCCATCGCCTTTTCAACCTTTATAAGTATAAAATCCTTCTTAATTCATGAACCTTGCGAAAACAGAACTTGGCTAGACTTAGGTCACAGTTTGCTGACTTCTGGCTTAGATCATTCACAATTAATTTTCTAGAACTAGCCTTTAGAAAAGGCCAAAGCAGTAGAAGACAAGAAATAATTAAATCAAAGCCAAACTTAATAAAAGTGAGAATAAAAAATATACAGAATCAGTGCACCAAAGAATTAGTTCTTTGAAAAGACAAATAAGATTGATAAACCCTTAGCCAAACTAGTCAAATGAAAAGACCCAAATAAACAAAATTAGAAATAAAAAAGGAGATATTATTATAGATACTTCTGAAATATAGAGAATGATTACCAACTATTTTGAAAATTTATACTCCAATAAACTGGAATATCTAAAAGCCATTAACAACTTTATAAACACACACAACCTGCCCAAACTGAACTAAATTATACTAAAATTGAACTAAAATATACTAAAAACCTAAACAGACCAATATCAAGTAATAAAATTGAAATAGCAATTAAAAACCTTCCAACAAATAAAAGCCCAGGACCAGATGGATTCTCAGTTGAGTTCTACTAGACCTTTAAAGAAGAACTAACACCAGTCTTTCTCAAATTATTCCATGAAATTCAAAGGGAGGGAACAGCCCAAATACATTCTATGAAACCATATGATACCAAAACCAAAGACACATCAAAAAAGAAAACTATAGACAGATGTTCCTGATGAACATAAATGCAAAAATTCTTAATAATATACTGCAAACCACATTAAAAAACACATCAAAAAGATAATGCACCAATGTCAACCAAATGGGTTTTGTCCCAGGGTTACAAAGTTGTTTCAGCACACAAAAATCACAAACTGAAAAATGTAATTCACCATATAAATAGAATTAAGGACAAGAATCATATGATCATCTCAATAGATGCAGAAAAGGTCTTGGATAAAATCCAGCACTCATTCATACTAACAATGCTAAAGAAAATAGAGACAGAAGGAACTTGCCTCAACATTATAAAGCCTACATATGAAAAGCCCAAACCAATCATACTAAATCATAAAAACTCAAAGTATTTCCTCTAAAATAAGGAATAAGACAATGATCTACACTCTCACCATTTCTATTCAATATAGTTCTTGAAATTCCAGTCTGAATAATCAGGCAAGAGAAGGAAACCAAAGAGATATAAATAGGAAAAGAAGAAGTTAGACTATTTCTGTTTGCTGATGACATGATTACATACTTGGAAGACCCCAAAATCTCCACCAGAAGACCTTTAGAGTTGATTTACATTCAGCAAAGTAGAAGTATACAAAATCAACATTAATAAATCAATAGCTTTTCTATACTCTGAAAGTGATTCTGCTGAGAAAGAAACCAGCAAACCCATCCCAATCACAAAAAAAAATTGAGAATTTATTTAACTAAGGATGTGAAAGGTCTCTACAATGCAAATTATAGAACACTGAAGAAAGAAATTGAAGACCTTAGAAGATGGAAAGACCTCCCATGTTCTTGGATAGGCAGAATTAATATTGTCAAAATGGCCAAACTACCAAAAGCAGTATATAGATTCAATGAAATCCCTATCAAGATATGAATAACATTCTTCATGGAAGTAGAAAAAACAGTCCTGAAATTTATTTCAAAGAATAAGAGATCCAGAATAGCCAAATAAACCCAGAGTAAGAAGAGTGATGCAGGAGGCATTACAATACCTGATCTCCAATTATACTACAGAGATATAGTAAAAAAAAAAAAATCATGGTTTTGACATAAAAATAGACACAAAGACAATGGAATAGAAGACAGAGACAAACCCACATATTACAGCCATCTGATACTTGATAAATGTGCCAAAAACATATGTTGGAGAACAGGTAGCCATTTTACCAAATGGTACTGGGAAAACTGGATAGTCACATGTCGAAGAATGAAACTAGACCCTATCTCCCACCTTTCACAAAAGCCAAATCAAAGTGGATCAAAGACTTAGGAATTAGATTAGAAACTTTGCAATTGGTAGAAGAAAACATAAGGTCAACATTCCATCATATTGGTGTAGTCACCGTCTTCTTCAGCAAGAACCCTAAAGCTTAAGAAATAAAACTAAGGATCTATATGGAGATGCCATCAAATTAAAAAGCTTCTACACAGCAAAGGAAATGATTAAGAGTGTGAAGAGAGAGCCTAGTGAATTGGAGAAAATATTTGCCAGCTACTCCTCTGATAGGAAATTAATATCCAGAATATACAAAGAAAACACTAAAAAGACAAAGAACCCAATTGATAACTGGACAGCAGAACTAAATAGAAGGGTTGGGGTTGTGTCTCAGTGGTAGAATGCTTGCCTAGCATGTGTGAGGCACTGGGTTCAATCCTTAGCACCACATAAAAATACATATATAAATAAAGTAAGGGTATTATGCCCATCTACAATTAAAAATAATCTATGGTTAAAAAAACTTTTTAAAAAAGAACTAAACATTTATCAAAAGAAGAAACATGAATGACCAACAAATTTATGAAAAAGTGTTAAACATCCATATTAATCAGGAAAATGCAAGTGAAAACTACACTAAGATTTCATCTCACTCCAGTTGGAATGGTAATTATCAAGAATACAAATCATAAATACTGGTGGGGATGTGGAGAAAAAGGTACACTCATACTTTGTTGGTGGGACTTCAAATTAGTACAACCACTCTGGAAAGCAGTAGGGAGATTCCTCACAAAGCTAGGAATGGAACTACCATATAACCCTGCTATCCCATTCCTTGGTATTTATCCAAAAGAATTAAAATTAGTAATTATAGTGACACCACCACATCAATGTTTATAGTAGCACAATGCATAAAAACCAAATTGTGGAACCAGTCCAGATGCTCATAAACAGATGAATGAATTAAGAAAATGTGGTACATATACACAATGGAGTTTTACTCATAAAGAAGAACGAAATTATGCCATTTGCCATTAAATGGATGGAAATGGAGACCATCATACTATGTGAAATAAGCCAGACTCCGTTTTCTCTCATATGTGGAAGCTAGAACAAAATAAGGGAAAAAGGTAGGGATCAGATAACATAAAGACGTGGGAAGATTAGTAGAATAGAAGATGATTGAGAGAGAGGGAGGAGGAATGGGAAAGGGGAGGAAATGAGGAATTAATTTAACAAAATCACTCATGTGCATATATAATTATAACACAGGGAATTCCACCTTTAAGTATATGTACTTAAATCAAAACTAAGTAAGTAAATAAATAAAAGGAAGATCAGTAGAGTAGAGGAAGGAGATGGGGAGGGACAAGGGGAGGTAAGCAGGGACTGAAATGGAGTAAATCAAATTCCAAGCATGTATGATTTTGTCAAAATGAACCCAACTATGACGTATAACTACAATGCTCTAATAAAAAATATTGAAAAAAATAGATTAAAGGAAAATCATTTTGTGGGTAACTAATAAAATCTGCAATGGACATTAGGTGGCAAATATTTTCAGCATTGAGTGATACTCAGAGTTAACAAAAATTGGATTTAACTTCCCTATCAACCACAAGTTGCTCTTGCAAAACAGTGAACTATACCTATGGCTGTGATACCATTTCATCTTGTTAATCATTTAAAAATAGACTTTATTTTTCAATGCAGTGATTTAGGCTCATAGGAAAATTGAGCAGAAGGTACAGAGAGCTCCCATATACCTTCTGCCCAAACACATACATGGCCTCTGCCATTTTCAACATCTCCCACCAGCGTGATATGTATTTGTTACATTGCTATTATTCATTTTTGATGGCATTGAAATTTTTTGTTACAGTAGAAAGTAAATCTCTGTATCCTCATATGAGCCATTTTAGATTCTCTTGTCTTCTTTTGTTCCCATTTGATACTGCGGTGATGATTTCTGGCTCCTTCAGTCACTTTGAACTCAGAAAAGTGTCATGAAGCAGGTTGTGGAATTTGTCTTTCTCTTGGTCACTTAAGGAGCCAGGCAATACCCAGAGAAGTGAGAGTTAACTTCCCCTGGGACTCACTTTCACAGGAGGAAGCTGGCATATGACTCCCCTCCCTTCTTCTCTTCCCTTGGTCTGACCCAAGGCGTGGGATTTCTGCGTAGTCTATAGGGAAATGTTCTCCGCCGTCAAAAGACAGGCTGTGTCCCTTGGTAAAACATGACCATATCACTCATGCACTTCCACGAACTTGCTCTCTATCCTTGGCTTCATTTCTCTTTTCCACCACACCCTCATGCTCCTGAATAAAGCATCAGCACACAAGCTCATCCTCAGGCTCTGTTTTCTGGATCCTAGGCTGAGTCAATTTCCTACAAGAACCCAAGCTCCACGAAGGGAAGGATTTTATTCTATTCTATTCATTACCTAAAATATTGCCTGGCACCCAGAAGATTCATATTTTCTTTCTCTCTCTGTACGTATGTATAAAACCACAGAAAGACATGAGCACGTAGACAGCATTGCAGGAAGCATTGGAGTTCTCTTATTAGTTGATTTCCATCATCAGAGAGCACCCAGGCCTGCAATACAAAACAAAAACCAAAACAAAAATACAAATACATTTCACTATGTGAAAGAGAGGAGCTGCTGTGCAGGAAGTTATGAAAGAAAAGATATAGAACAAAAAGGGTCGTCAGCACCATTGGCTAAGGCAAAGCTGTCCTTAAGGTTTCTCCCTTGCCCAGATGCTCATCTGGTCTGACCTTCTTCCCTTTTGGTTTTGCTACAAATGCAGAAGAAAGATGAGAAACAAAGATGAAGGCAGGGCAGAGGATGCCCACAGTGGGTTCTCTAGATCTCTTAGGCACCATTAGAAGATAAAGAACTGTTTGTGGTTGCCCAGTCTATCTCTGAAGTGAGTGAAGAGGCTTCCAGACAGGTCCTCCCAAAGCCGACTTCAGCATCTTCATGTCAAGTGTGCCTGCATCTCCCCCTTCCTCCTCCAAGCCCTGACTGCCCTTTGGTCTTTTCTCCCCTCACAGAGCCTTCTGTGGTGACCACCAGAGGATCTTCACAGCAATCCAACAGCATACACTGAGCACATACCATGTGCCAGGTGCTGTTTAGAACTGGTGTAATAGCAATGAACAAGCAGACAGAAATCTCAGCTCTACCAGAGCTTAGATTTTAGTAAAAGGAGAGAGAGTAAGCAAAAATCATAGGCAAAACATATATGTCAGATAATGATAAAGGCTTCAGAAAAAATAAAAGTGAAAAAGAGACAGGGAGAGTGGTAGTGGGGTTAATTCTAAATTGGGCATTTTACAGCTTACTAGGGATACCACGGTGGAACCCTGCAGCCTGGGTGGTGTAAGCAACAGAAATGCATCCTCCTGCTGTTCTGGAAGCTAGAAGTCCAACATCACGGGGACAGCAGGGTTGGTTCCTCCTCCTCCTTGGCTTGGACCTGGTCACCTTCTTTGTGTCTTCATTTGGTCTTTGCTTTGTACCTGTCTGTGTTCTAATCTCTTCTTATTGGATATCAGTCATATTTGGTTAGTGTCCACCATAATGACCTCCTTTTAACTTAATCCCCACTTCTACAGTCTTACCTCAAACACAGTCACATCTGAGGTCCTCAGGGTTAATGCATGAATTTGAGGTGGATAAGGAAGCACAGTTCAGTTCATGACAGGAGTCCAGGGAAATTCTTGCTGGGAAGGTGGTGTTTGAACCAAGGGTTGACAGAGTTGAGAGAGTTGGATCTGCAGATGTCTGAGGCCAAAGTACCCCATGCAGAAGGAATAGCAGGTGTGAAACCTCTGAGTAATAGGCCTGCTTGGTGATTGTGAGGAGCAGCAAGGTCATTACTGTGGCTGGAGTGAGTGAGCAAGATGGCAGAGAAGGATGAGAGGCCAATGAGGCAAAACAAGGTCTTGAGACCAGGGAAAGGACTTTGCTTTTGGTGTTTTCTGTTTCTGAGAGGGGGTCTCTTTATGTTGCCCAGGCTGGTCTCAAACTCCTGGGCTTGAGCGATCCTCCTGCCTCAGTCTCCCTGGTGGCTGGGACTACAGGTGTGTTTCTCTGCACCCAGGACTGTGGTCTTTCCTCTGAGTGGGCAGGGGAGTCTAAGGGAGAAGTCACAGTGCTGCCATCCAGCAAGGTCAGGCTCAGATGCAGTGGTCAGCCTGAGTGAAGTCTATCAGTGCTTATTGCTGATCACCCCTGGGACAAAAGACTAAAGAGATGGAGCCATAGCTAGTACACTCTCAGGGAGAAGACACACACTTCTATGAGGGCTCTCATTATCACGACTTCTAAACAATGACTCTTGATGCACTTAGGCAATGAGATAGGGCACTTTTTAGGTCATGTGTGCTTGGCCCAGACTCTGGAGGATGCTTGAACTGGTGCCTTGCTCATCCTTTCCCCACCTTCCTTTTGCTGAACTGAGAGCACAGAGGCAGTGGAGGCCTATTCCCCATCATCCTTTGTTGGGATGGTTTTGGAAAATCTCCTGACTTGCTGTTTTGTGATCACACTGAGGGTGCTACATTCTTCACACACTGTATGGATGATGTGTCTCTCATTGCCAGAGAATGATTGTTCAATATGCATGACACCAGTTTTTCAAATCTGAAAATGACCCACAACCACCAAAGCTATGCTGAGCATTGATACTGCCTAACAGCTAGGAGAATGTACAATGCTTTATTTTTTAAAAGATGGCTTTATTCTCAGACCACTCCTAATAATATCTTGGAATATAAATACATAAATAAAGTTTACCTATGAACCAGAGTCAAGGTAGAACTCTGTAACCACACCTACTTGAAGATATGTGTTGGGGCCCAGGTTGGCTGCTTCCTGGCTGTGCCCCTTGGGGCAAGTCACTTCTTTCAGTGTCGGTTCTCACACTTGGAAACAAGAGAAAACAAGACCCCTCTACCTCCTACAGAAGTGTTAGAACAGCCAAGTAAAGCTGTGCCTTTTGAAATAAAAAGTTGTGCCTCTTGTAAAATTAGTATTTGTTATAATGTCTGTGCAAGAGGCTGAGCGCACCGCTAGCATCTCAGTTTTATTATTCCTTAGATGTTTTCCTTCTTGTCCCATCCCTTCCTACCCCCTAGGCCACTGTCCCATCTCTTATTCTCTAGAGTGTGCCAGACCTTCCTGTGTCTTGCTTTGCAGTGTGGTGGGAGGCTGCACAGATTGTGGGAAACACGTGGGCTTTGGAGTCACACCAACTTGGATTGGCATGCCGCACCGCACCCTGTGCCTCTTAGGAGCTGCGTGGCCCCAGGCATGTGATTAGATGTCCCTGGAGCTCAGAGTTGATACCCAGTGCTCTAAGGACTAGTAACATTCTCAGACATAGTAGGAAGCATTCAGTTATGTCCCGTATTTTAGGAAATAAAAATTTCCCTCCCCCAACCAGCCTGCGGAATATTCAGTTGCCACATTTTAAGCTTGAAGCTTCTCACTCTACCAGTTCCCAGTTCAACAGATAAACAAGCAAAGAGATCATGATTTTTTCCTCTTAAAAAGGGTTTAAATGTATTTTAATGATTGGATGAGGTGTCTCAAAATGTTTTTATAGAGCTATTAAAAAAGCTTATCTGCAAATGCCATAATATTATTATTCTTTATGGCTGAGTAGTATTCCCTTGTGTATATATACCACATCTTTTTTATCCATTCATCTGTTGAAGGGCATCTAGGTTGGTTCCACAGTTAGCTATTGTGAATTGAGCTGCTATAAACATTGATGTGGCTGTGTTACTGTAGTGTGCTAATTTTACATCCTCTGGGTATAAACCAAGGAGTGGGATAACTGGGACAAAAGGTGGGTCCATTCCAAGTTTGGAGATTATCATGCTAAGTGAAATAAGCCAATTCCAAAAAAACAAAGGCCAAATGTTTTCCCTAAGTGGATGATGATATAGAATCTGATTGGGGGGAGGGTGAGAGAGGAATGGAGGATCTTTAGATTATGTGGAGGAAAATGAAAGGGGGAGGGTGGGGATATGAAAAATGGTGGAATGAGACAGACATCATTGCCCTATGTACATGTGTGATTAACAAGAATGATATGAATGTACATTATGCACAACCATAGAAATGAAATTTTGTACCCCATTTGTGTACAATGAATCAAAATGAAGTTTGCAAAAATAAAATAAAAAAATAAAAAAGCTTATCTACTGTCATGTACAACTAATTAGAATAAATAAAATAAGAAAAAATTTTAAAAAGTGTATACCTACAATATTGTTTTAAAAAATGCTCTTCTGGACAAGAAGAGAGGTGCCAGGACCACAGATAAGGCTTGGTAGAGAGATGACATAAACCTGATATATGAAGATGTGGCATAGGCTTGGTGTGGACTCAGGTGTGGCTTCTCCTTCTCCTGAAGTATCAGCAGTGGGCTCTCCATGTATCTCTCTCTCTCTCTCTCTCTCTCTCTCTCTCTCTCTTTCTCCCTCTCTTTCTTCCATCTGTCCCCTCCAGTATCCTTCCCTCCCCTTCTCATCCTTTTCCTCTTCTTCCTCTTTCTTTCTTATAGCAATGAAATGCACATAACATAAAATTAGTCACTTTAAAGTGGCATTCATTGGCATTCAGCACATTCACACTGTCGTGCAACCCCCTTTTCCTACTTCCAAAGCATTTTCATTACCTGCACAAGGAACCCCATACCTATCAGTAGTTAGGTCCTGTTAACTCCTCCTTCTAGCTCCTGTTAATCATCAGTCTGCTTCCTGTCTGTATGTGAATGTTTTATATAAATGGGATTATAAAATATGTGATCTTGTGTCTGGTGTCTTTCTGTCGGCATACTGCTTCATGGTGGATCTATGTGGTAGCCTGTACCAGTGCTTCATTCCTTTTTATGACTCAGTAATATTCCACATGTATTTCTAACAATTGGCCTATCCCTCATTCATTGATGACATGTGAGTCCCATTTTATTTTTAAGGAATATAAATCAAATGATAGAGCCCCTTGGCTCAAAACTCCCATATAACAGAATACAATTCAAAGACTTAACAATAGCCCCAAAGGCTCCGTGTGATCTGGTTTGTGTTTCTTCTCTGATGGTTCCCACTCCCCTCTGTCCAGTTGTGTTGAACATGCTCTTTCCCTGAGACTCTTGCATTGACTATTTCTTTTGACTGAAATATGGATCATCACAGTTACTCCTTTCCTTCATTCAAGCTGTTGCTTAAATGTTACCTGTATATTGAGGGTTTCTATGATCATTCGTTTCCTATTTTCATCTCAATACCTCCATAACTGGGAAAATTTTCAGAATGAAAATGGAGTCAAACTCTAAGAAAAATAAGTGAATGAATCCAGGAGATTAAGAAGGAGAGGATCCCCTGCATACATGCCTGATAACAGAATCTGTCTCAAAAGGCTCTGTGTAAAGGCCACTGCAATCTCACACAGAGAGTACTTCCATGAGGATTTCTGCCGAGCAGCTGTCCGTATGCACAAAGTTCAACTGAAGTGGTTACATCATCACTGGCTATGGGCAACTCTGGGACAGCTTGGGACAGGACTCAGATGGGAGGTGGAATTAAGTTTCTGTGGATTATAAGACATGTTGTGATTTCAGAGACATTAAAATGCAGGAAAAAAGTTTTAGAATCAACTAAACAGATTAGTGAATTTGGAAATCCTTTGTTGTTTTTTCTCCCACAGGAGGAAAGCAGGTATGAAGTTGTGTGGTCGAGGACTGGAAACCCTCTGTGCTCTGCTGGCGTTGGTGCGCTCATTTTCCTAATGGGACAAGCTGGGCCCTCAGGGACTCTGCAGCTTGTCTTCTTTTGGGCGGGACAGAACTTAATTTTTAAGGGGAATGACTGCCTTGCTAGTATTTGGGAATTGGGGCACTCGCTATGTTTTGGGGCAGATCAATTGAGTTTTCACTGTGCCTTATGCAGGACCGGCCACTTTGAAATATCCACTTGATGGTCCTCGTCTGCCCTCTGGATGTGAGTGAGAGTAACTGAATCCTCACGCCTACACGCTGATATATGGAACTGGAGATCCGTCACTTCTCACTTCCTTCACCCAAAGCTTCTCAAAGCTTCTGAAACCTGTGATGAACTTCAACATTGCTCAAAGTACTACACATGCATTTTTTATTTATTGATTGACAAATAATAATGCCATTGCTGCTGATTACAGAGTGCTTCTGTGGCTGTCATTGAGGACATTTTTTATTATTACTGAAGTTTCTATTTGTTTATAAAAACTCTCAGAAGGAGGTATACTTATTGTCCCCGACAAAAACTAAAGCTTAGAGAGGATTAGTAACTTCCTCAAGGTCACACAGCTAGTGAGAGGTGGATCAGAGTTTCAAGACATGCCTCCTTATAATCAACAACAACTTCTATACATTTCTGTATGAGACTTGTGAATGCGGCATAATAATCACACATTGCAATAAGCAGAGGATTGTCTTTTAAATTGTTGCCACAAGGATATTGGGGACTTCCTGTTGGAATGGCCATCAGGCCCCGTGTGCTGAGTATCCTTTGTAGTGTCCTCTGTTCATCCTTTGAGGTCAAGTTGACTGTAAAAGGAGCCTAATGAGTCAGGTCTGCAGACCCAGATGGTGACTACGATCAACAGTGAGCTTTCAGTCATAATGACATGGTGACAGATCAAAGCACAGGCATTCTTGGAATATGTATGATCTTCCTTGAATGAAGATGATTTGAGGAGTACAAACATTTGGGAAAATGAAGTACCAGAGATTAAAAACTAGCCGTAACCCCTATCATCTTCATTTATTCATACCAGCAATTCAAATGGCACAGAATTTCTCTTGGGACACATCAGGGACCCCAACTTGGCCTTCAAGGCAGAATGGGGCTGCTGGAGGTGTTTTATGTGGTCCTTTGATTGCACCACACAGGGTGTCATAGGCAGATTTGAGGGTTGGTGACAACACAGGCAGTTTAACCACAGTGCCCTACATTAAGTCTCGACGAGCTTTAAGGTTCACCCACGCCCTCCAAAGACATGGAGCATTTGATCCCTGGAGCTCACGCTTTTTCTTTCCAAGAGAATGTTGAATACTAGGCACTCCTCTGTCCTCAAAAGCCTCCAGGCGCTTTGTGTTCCAGTTCAAACACCCTTTCAGCCACTCCCAGTCAAAAATAATTCTTCCTTCTGAATTCTTATAAAATTTCAGTGAGTCTCACGTGGCAGTCACATTCCATTGTCCCTGCTGTCGTTCATTGTGATTAGTCCTAATGTCATTTAATAAAGTGCATTTTGCGATCTTCAAAGGGATCATCTCACTTTGGAAACAATAGAAAATGCACCCCAGGTTTTAGATTTCTCACCTCTTCTTTCTTTCTCCTGCTCCTTTGCCAGCCTCCTTGCCTGGATTTAGAATTCAGCCTTGGGTTCTGATGCTTACTATTGACTCTGCCTGGTTTTGATGAATCTCTTACAACCAGATTCCCAGTGCTGATTCGTCCTATTGCTTTATTGACTCTATTCTTGCCAGGCCTTGGTGACCCACTTCTGCTTCTCAGTATATGACCCCAGGCTGTGCCCATCTCTTGTGTTGGGCTTCTATCCAAAATGAACCTTACTTGTCACTACAGGAAGGACTGGGACAGAACTGAGTATGGAGTCTATGGAGCACCCTTCTGCTACTTCCTTAGTACTTAGGACAGGTCTTTGTATAGGCAGGTCCTTAAGAAAAATTTGTGAATGGAATAAATTTTTTAAAAAAGCAGTTATGGTAGCACCTCATGATGAGGAAAAGGAATTTATTCAACCAATATTGATTTTTTTTTTAAGATGAGGCACTATGGTAGATACTGAGGATTCAAAGATGACAAGGTATGGCTCCTGCCATAGTTTGGATCTGGACTGTCTCCGAAAGTCTCATGTGTTGCAGGCCTGGTTCTCAGTTGGTTGCACCACTGGGAGGTGGTAGGAACTTTAGGTGGAAGAGATGGATCACTGGGAGCATGGCTTAGAAGGGTATCTTGTCCCCAGCTCTCCAATCTCTCCCCCACTCCCCAGTCTCCCTCTTTTTCTCTGCCTCTACCTGCCTCTCTCTGCTTCGTGGCTGTCATGGGGTGAGCAGCCTCCTCTGCCACACACTCCTACCACCATGATATTCTGGCTTGCCTGATGCCTGAAGCAATGGAGCCAGCTGATCTTGGACTAAAACCTCTGAAACCATGATTTAAAATAAATCTTTCCTCCTTCAAGTTGTTTTCTCAGGTATTTTGTTGCTGTGATCAGCACAGCCAAACTTTTGATTATAGTGAGGGGTAAAGGGGGATTAGAAAAATAAAGACTCACAAACACAGATTTTGAAGTTTAAGCTGGGATCAGGTGGAGCTCTGTTCTCTGATGGAGATGCAGATCTAAAGAGTTATGCCAGCAGTCTTTATTTATATGTCTTATTATCAGGTTAAGACTATGCAAGCATTATTCTTTGTATCAGGAAAGTTACAGAAACTAGGACATTTATGTAGCTCTTCCACAGTTGCAAAGTGTAATGTTTGGGAGCTTTGTGTATCTCTCAAGAAAGTCCATTGTTGAGTTGCCGTAAAGCGGGCAAGGGGCTGGGCTTGTGGCTCAGTGGTAGAGTGCTCACCTAGAATGTGTGAGGCCCTGGGTTTGATCCTCAGCACCACATAAAAATCAAATAAAGGTATTGTGTCCACCTACAACTGAAACAAAATATATTTTAAAAAGCGGGCAGGAACTGGAGAAGCAGACCTGGTGAAATATTGTAATTGTCTAGCATAAGAATTCCTTCCTCCCCTGGAAGGAGCTACTGCCTGAGATCAAGGTCAGAGTTGATAGGACTCCTGCACAGAGCCTCCTCACGTAGGGCATTGCCACAGCAGCCAAGCATCCTGTCCCCTTGCACAGAAACATTCCCATGCCACAGCCATGAGGGCATCAGAAACCCCGTCTCTGTCACTGCTCTCCACATTATGTCATAGTGATGAAAAACTGACTAACACAGTGTCTTTCTTCAAGGGATTCTCACTTTACTGGACATGCAGTTGGAGGAAAAATCTGAGTGATAAACTTAGACAAAGATGATAGAGCACCTATTAAATTGTAGACCTTATCTCAAGTTCAGATCCAAAGAAATCTTGAAAATATTAGAGGAATTACAATTTTCAATGTAGAAAAATTGTTGCTACTAGGTGCGGTTTGATGATTTCTGAGTGAGGATTAGCCAGGTGGAAGATTTGCAAGAGGAAACGCACTTGGGGTCATGAGCAAGCTTCACAGGGCTGTCCTTTCTATCCATTGGTTAAATTTTCAGGGATTCTGGTTTAAAAAGAAGATTTGCACATGAGGATTAAAACTATCACACGGCCTCCTGGAGCTCATGCTTTCATATTGAAACGGCATGACTTCTGAAACAATTCCATCTGTTGTGATACACATCTGAAGTTCTGAATCTTATTTTGGAAATGGGGGCCGGTTCTTTGCTGGTAAACTTGAACTTTTATGTAATGCTACAGATGGTGTGGTCAACTTTTTTGATTATGAAGCAATCTCTGAAAAATAGAACACTGAAGTGATGATCATCTATATAAATTGTAAGTCACCCTTCACAGCATCACACTGGGGAGGCAGCTTTGAGGGTTAACATAAGTAGGTTATCCTCTCATCTAACCAACGTGACACTGTGAGCGACATGACCCAGGGTGGGGAGAAGGATATGTGGGTGAGTTGCATGTTGAGTCTGGGCTGCTGTGTGCCACTTTGTCTCTTGTCATTGCCAAGCACAAACCATCTCAACCCTCCTTCATCCAACCTTGTCACTCAAGGGAGGTGCTCTCCCAAGCTGTTGACACCTTCTATGTCAAGGCGGCCTGGCTCAAAGCAACAATTCCAGTAAGTATTAGGTTCTTCTTGCAAGGAGAACCTAAAGGACACTGTGAGTCTGGATACAACTGATTTTGCTTTATTTTATTGTAGGAAGATCGAGTAAAAAATATACGATTATTGAAAAAGAAAAAAAAAAAGCTATTTATGGTAAGCTGGAGAGTCTTCACTTTCAAGTTTCTACCTGTTCAATGCTTTTCCCCTGAGTTTTAATTTTCCCAGAGAGTCATTAAGTAATAATCTGGGGGATGTTTTGGTGATATTAACAAGAAAAAATGACTCACACTATTCATACCTTATGAATTATGAATTTCTTGTATTTTATTTGTAGAAAAACTGCAGATTCCAGGAACAGCTTCTGTCCTTCTTCATGGAAGATGTTTTTGGTCAACTCCAATTACAAACTTGCAAAGAAATAGATTTCATTGAAGACTTTCATAGCCTTAGGCAGAAATTGAGCCGCTGTGTAAGTATGCCTGGCAAATGTGGTGAGTTTGAACCTAGAAAACTACCTAAAAACAGCACGTGGGAAGCTGTATCCATACCAGCAGGTGAGTCAAAAGGGCTTTCTGGTTGCTGGTTTGTGGTCCAAAAGGAGAGTCCATCACCAGGGAAACAGCGTCAAAGAACCACGCATAGCTCATGTTGAAAAGAGCTGAAATAACATGGTAAGGTCCTCAAGTGAATCTTATCTTGTAATCATTCCCTTGTTATATGATGCCCAAGCAATTCCCTCTTTCGTTTGACAAGTATTTCTTGAGCACCAACTTGGTGCCAAGCACTAGCGTAGGCTGCTTTCTCTCTTCCATCCTTTCACCATCTATCTTCCTCTTTTTCTCTCTCCATGTCTCTATGTATCATGATGATGGGAGCTTTTAGATTGCTTTTTCTTTTTCTTAATTATCTGTCTTAGTAATTGTGTGTGTGTGTGTGTGTGTTTTTGGGGGGGTACCATGGACCAAACCTGGGGGCACTTAACTACTGAGCACACTCTCAGCCCTTTTTGATTTTAATTTTGAGACAGAGTCTCACTAAGTTGTTTAGGGTCTCCCTAAGTTTCTGAGGCTGGCTTTGAGCTTGAGATCCTCCTGCCTCAGCCTCCCAAATTTCTGGGATCACAGGTGAGCACCACCAAGTCAGGCAATTGTATGTTTTTTTTTTTTTAAATTAAAGTCTAAATCTAAAAAGGAGCATCTTCTTTCATACTTGGATTATTCAAAGCTTCAGAATGATTCTTGTCACATTAAGCAATAGGAAATTAACAAGGTAAAAGTGACCACACTCCTACAATAACACCCTCAGTAATAAAATATCAATGCTGGTGGGGGAAGTCAGGATTTTTGCAATGTTAGTTAATTTCTCCTGTGGGGAGTGCAGAAATGTTTTTATTTCTGAGAGTGAGAATGTCCTTAACCAATGGCTCTTGAGTGGAGTGCCAAGGTATATGGGTATTTTATGAGTGTGAACAGATCAATCAGATAAAAAATTTCAACACATTTATGTTCTCTTTTTCCTCTTTTTGTTTGTGTTTATGTCTTTGGGACTTGGACTGAATAGTTTTTCACAAACTCTTATGGTCCACTAAAATACCAACGAAGATTAAAACAAACAAATGAACAAAAACAAAACTACAACCTGGTATCTTTTGTAGAATCCAGAGAGAGTGCCTGTAATAATGGAAAGGTGGTCATTTATCTTATGTTTATTCTGTATTTAAACTATAAAGTCATCTTATTAAGGCAGTGAATAATTAAAAATAATCTGTCTCTGGACTGGGGCTGTAGCTCAGGCCCTGGGTTCAATCCCGAGCACCACACACACACACACACACACACACACAATCTGTCTCCTACATGTAAATTATTATATAATTTTACATTTTATTCACTACCAGCTGATTATATTGTCATCACTCCCAGTTAGAGAGTCTGATGCCACTAAAGATGAGAAGAGGGCGAGAATAAAGGAAATGAGACCCATGGCAGACACTATAGGCCAGGGTGGAGTCACCCAAAGGGACAAGATTCCCATTGCAGTATCTGGAAGCCTGAGCAACCCTTTTCACAGGATTAGGAACAGCGTACTTTCCAGTTCTCCTTTGGCTAGAGTCCTTGGCTCCTCTGTGGGTGCTCTCCAGGGCACTACCCATGAGATTTAATCTACCTATTCTAAGTGAAGTTTGTCAGTGTCGGCCAGGAGCTACAGGAATCCTCGCCTTTTCCTATGTGGACACAGGGAACCGGCCAATCCATGTCTGTGTTGTCACTGGTTTGATTTCATTGGCTCAAATAACTAAACACATAATGCTAGCCATGACCAAAACCAAGCAATATTCTAGATGAAAATTTTGAAAAAAATCTGTCTAGCAACTCTAGTTTTTCCTTATTTGTTTTTGAGCAGCTTTTCTTCTAAAGGGACCTCAACCCTTCAGTAGAGATGCTGCTGCTTTCAGAGTCAGGACGCACCGTGGGGTGGCGCAGTGGCACCTCTTACTGGCTGCCGTTTACCAAGGTGGCTGGCTCCCCCTTGTGGTCGAACTCGAACACACCATCCCATCAACCTTCCCAAATGCCACAGGACTCCGGTTTTCCTTTTTACCTTCTCCTGCCTCTTACCAAATTTTTGGGGGGACAAACATTTGAGATTTCTTTCAATAATTTTGAAATGTGCAAGAAATTATCATTTGCTATATTAATAATACTGTGCAGTATATATCAAGGTAAAAAACAAAAATCATGTATTCCTCCTGTCAACTTGAGTCTCACACTTTCGGCCATCCTCTCCCTTCCAAGCCCTTCAGCCTCTGAACTACCGTTCTATTCTCTGTTTTTTGAGTTCGATTGTTTTAGATGTCACATGTAAGTGAAAACCTGTGGTTTTGGTCTTTCTGTGTCTGACAATTCATTTTGCATAAGGTTCTCCAATTTCATCCATGTTGTCACAAATTACAAAAATTCTTTTTAAGGTTGAGTAGTATTCCATTGTGTGTGTACTAGATAGTCTTTATTCATCTATTGATGAACATTTTGGTGCTGCAATGAATATAAGACTGCAAATATCTCTTAGACATTTTGAATTTTTTGGGGGGGAAATATTCAGAAGTGGGATTAATTTATTTTTAGGAATGGGATTATATGAGGATTTATTTTTAGTTTTTTGAGGAACTTCCATATAGTTTTCCATAATGGCTGTACTAATTTACATTCCCATCAACAATGTAAAAGCATTCCCTCTCCTCTACATTCTTGCCAACACTTGTTATCTTTTGTCTTTTTGATAACAGCCATTCAGACACAGGCAAGGTGCTACCTGTCTCATTGTGGTTTTGATTTACACTTTGTAATGGTTAGCAAAATCTAGCATTTTCTCAACATACAATATTTTGAGAAATATCTATTCAATTCTCTTGCCCATTTTTAATCAGATTATTTGTTTTTTTTCTATACAGTTGTTTGTGATCCTTTTATATTTTGCCTTAAGGACCTTAATGCCTTATAAGATATGTGGATTACAAATATTTTATCTAATCCATAGGTTGTCTCTCATCTATTGTATCCTTTGTTGTACAGAAGAGTTTATTTTGATGTAGTTCCATTTGCCTTTTTTTTTTTGGCCTGTGCTTTTGGGGTCAAATCTAAAATAATCATTGCCCACGCCAATGTCATGAAGTTTTCCCATTTTTTAAAAGCAATTTTATAGCTTCAGGTCTTCTGTTTAAGTCTTTAATTCATTTTGAGATGTTTTTATATATGATGTGAGGTAAGGGTGCACCTTTATTCTTCTGCATATGGATATCTGGTTTTCCCAACTCCAGGAAGATACTGTCCCATTCCCGATGTGTGTGCTTTGCACCTTTGTTGGAAATCGATTGACTACACGCTTGGGGTCATTATCAGGCCTTCTGTTCTGTCCCATTGGTTGATGAGTCTGTTTTAAGCTAATGCCATGCTCTTTTAATGACTATTGCTTTCGTAGTATAGTTTGAAATCAGATAGTGTTGTCACTCATTAATATTTGACAAAGGCAAAAAAAGAATCACTGCCATATTTTGAGGGTTTATGGATTATGTTTAATGGGTAGTCATCAAATGAGTGGGACCACATATTTTTCTTCCTTTTTTCCTTCACTTTTTTTCTTTTTCTTTCCTTTCTTCCTCTAATCCTTTTGCCCCCCTAAACATACTTTGAAAATGTTACATGTGCCTGTTCCAGGACATTTGGTCAAATGGCCAGGTTGTCAAATGACCCATTTGTTGAATTTTCATTTTCTTGTTTAGTTGACCAGCTCTAATTCTGTCTTCATAAGAAAGAAGCTCTTCATTTTGGGGGCTTCGCTGTTTGTCTTTGTTCCAAGTTCCCTACTTTTGAAATGAGAGATAAAATAGCAGTGAGAGGGGAGACTAGAGGACATAAAAGTCATAAGCACTAAATGTTTTTGAATATGAAAACTTTTATGACTATATTTAACATTGATATTCATATGTGTATATATGTACATATATGATGAATTCTTCATAGTAAAAAATATATTTATGTACTAATTTTGATATTAGAATGATAATGTTAATTATAACAAATATGCCCCCAAAGTTTGGTGGCTTCACATGTTCAGCCTTTATTTTACCTGGACTCACTCATGTGGAAGTACAGCCAGGTCGTACTGAGTGGAGTCACTTTCCTCTACATTATGACTCAGGGAGGTAGGCTTTTTCCAGATTGTAGCTGTGCCATTCCTGAACTGTCTGCATTTAGTGTGCGTCAGGCAGATAGAAGCAGGAAGAAGCCTATCCATTTCATACAAGCCTTGCTTCCACAATGACAGGTATCATTCTGATCCCATTCCCTTGGCAAGAACTAGTCACATGGCTACAAATAACTGCAAAGACTCCTGGGAAATATAGTCTTATTTATGACTAGAAAGAAGAGAAGCAAATTTTGATCCATAGGTAGTAGTCTTTGCTAATTATTCAAGAATTGTTCATTCATATTTATAAGCAGGGCCACTCTTTTCTTATATAGGGTACTTTTATGCAATTTGGAAAAAAGATGTGGACTTTTTGTTGACAATCCCACTCTAGTCTGTGGCTACTATTCTAACTTTTAAAAAAAGTTTCTTTGGGTCTAATCCATGAGGGCCTCCTTGGACTAATTCCCCCTGTCCTGTGAGCACTGCCTTCAGTTGACCAGGTCAGTTCTATGAACCCGTAAACCTCAACTTTTTTAGTACTACCTATCTTCTCAGAGGATCCTGTTGTGATATGTTGATTAGCTCCCTCTTTTTCCAAGTGACCCACTTCAGCTTTCTTTTGAATAGAATTAGTGTGCTGTGTTTGTTTTCAACCTTTTACTCTTATTTGCCATTTATTTAAAGTGGGGTTCTTATATGCTGCATTGATTTAGGCTGCGCTTTAAAAAAGGTCTATTCTGGCAATCTTTCTATTGGTGTGTTTAGAACACTTACATTTCATGCGACTATAATATAGTTGGGATTAAATTTACTATGTTGATGTTTGTTTTTATTTATCCTGCCTGTTCTTTGTTCTATTTTCCTCTTCTTTGGCTTCTTGATTGGTATTTTAACAATCCCATTTTTTCACCTTTTTTGACTCATTAGTTATAACTGCTCTGTGTTTTGCTGCTTTTGAGACTTTTCATTCTTTTGTGTAGGACCAGGTTTCCATCTGCTATCATCCTTCATGTTTGTTTTCCATACATTGGTGGTTATGTATGGAACCATGACCAGAATCAGGGCTGATTTTTTTCACCTGGGACACTTTATAGGCTAGTAGTATCCATTTTCTTGTGGTACATCATGTCTGGTCTCTGTTTTATGATGTCAGTAGCCATTGATAATTATCATAGGTTCATTAATTCATAAGGCATGGTAAAACAATGACTTTAAAATTCTGTTCCACCTTTTTATTCATCAGCTGGGATAATTCTATGATCAGAATCTACCCCTCACTAACTATTTGGCTGACTTGAGGAAATTACCATATAAGAAAGGGAGGGCAAATATTTACTTCTCTTTGTTTACCAGTTTTTGAGATAAGAGATTCATTTTTTATAGTCTCCTACGATGTCTAAGAGATTGTTACTTTTGCTGTCATTTTCTCAGTTTCATTATTAATTTCATAGATTTAATTTTTAAAAAAATTTTGTGAAAGCTTTCTGATTTTTCTAAACCATCTTCCTCTGGGGCTTATTTGCAGGTCCTTTGATATCAGCATCTTCTTGAGCACTCTTAAGATACATACAACACTATGATGGTTATCATGGTAGACTCCAAGGGCCAGAGTCCCCAGTGCCACTGTATTTGAATATCATCTTATTGCTTCTGGTAACATTCTGAGCATTTTGCAGCAGCTAATAAAAATTACATTTTCCAATTAGTTTGATTTGGGTAATTTGGTTTAGTTAGTTTAATGGCACCATTGTTCAAACAAAATAAGTTATATGTAAAGAAGACATTTAAAGATTCTTATAGAACTCATGCTCTCAGACTTGAAAGGGAATTGAACAGTTGCCTCACTGGATTCATAAAATAACTTGCCTAATTGCTAGTGATCAAAGTTGAAACTGAAAAAAAAATCTCCATTAGTTTTCAAGATTTCATCATCTACTTTAAGTAACATTCTTGATAGCCTGAAGAGTAATTGGAAATTAGAAAGGTGCATTTTTCCATATTTATTGTGTGTAATTACATTTAAAATCTGATGTCTTGGCAAATGTGTTGTTTGTGTTTCTATTTCTTATATGCAGTTTGAAAAGTAATTTGCATTATCAATTGCAATTAGCTTATCAACTTGTGAATTATTATTCATCTTTGTAATGTCAAATTTTTTAAAATTGCAATTACTTGAACTGTTAAAACAAGAAAGAGGAAATGAAACCAATTTTGTCTTATTCTTTCAGTAACTGAAAAGTGCAAAACCCGTCCCTTTAACAATAACAGTAATCTCTCTGTGAGGTTGTTGGGAGAATTAAGTAAAAGAATGTCAAAGTACTTAGCAGATCATGGTTTGCAAAACAGTCTTCTTTCTATACACAGACCAATTTCTGAAAGTGTTTCTCTTAAATAATTGAATACCTTTTTAGTACTTCATCTTAGTGCTACGATGTATAATGTGTATAATTTATAGTAGCACTTTGATTTAAAAATGAAGAAATCATTATGAGTAATTGGTTTTAATCTTGATAAATATGTTTTCTCATAATGTTATAGAATCCTTTTGCCAACAATATCATTCCTGGGTTAATGATATATAACGTCTCTGTCAAAATGATGAGGCACAGCTCTCTTGCTGGGTTAAGAATTTTCAGGAGCTAAATTATATAGACTCATTCTACTGAGTGATAATTACATGGAGAATTTTTAAAAATCTGCAATAAAGTTTTCCAACCCTTGTATCTGTATGTAGGTAAGGGTTTTGAAAACTCTCAATTCTTTTCCTCTGGTTAGAACATGGAGAAATATTTTGTAAAGATCTAAGATTATTCTAAGCAACCAAGATTATCTATGCTTATCCAAATCAGATCATTCTTCCATTTACAGAGAAAATAAAAATTAAATAATGTTTTATGAGCTCTTCTGTTACATATTTACTTGGCTGTTATCTGTTTTGTTAAAATTAAATGTCTGTGAAATTTGGTTTTGCAGGGAGTCACTTGGCTAATAGTTCAGTTACTCTTTCCTCTTTTCATGAAAACTTTGTTTAAATACACTCATTTTTTTGAATAATGCTATTTTGTTATTTTCTTTTTGACTTTCCCATAGACTTTCTGGTCTCAGTAGTTTTGTGTTAGGCCTAGTGCCTTTTATTTTGCCAAACTGACATTTATTTATGCAGTCCATTTTCAAAACAGGTTATACGCACACACTTTTCTCAACTGTTATTTGAAATGCACCTTGGATAACATTTGTAGGACCTCATGTGAAAAACTGTGCACAAAATCATTGAATAAGGTTTGCTTAAAACTCTACATTTGATGCCATATGATATAGTGACATTAATTTAGTCTTTAATCCCTTATCTGTCATTTGTATTTTTAGGAAAAATATTTCAGGAAATTAAGACCATGGACAGAGTAGGAACTATCTTGGCTATTAAAATCAACAGAAGCCCTCCCCAAATTAACAAAGAAAAACAACAAAAAAATGTGATTGGGATCCAATCTGAAGTATACTGAGATAAATAAAAATATAAGCTCTTATATATATTTTTCATTTCCACAATGGCTATGTGCTTATAACATGACATAATGCGTTGTAATAAAATTCTTTTTTTCCCCAAACACCTGAAGATACCAGGAACACAAATTAAGGACTGTATTATGTATTTATCTGGTTAATTTAACAAAGTTCTGGTGCTCACTAATGTCTAGGGCATGTTTCAAGCTTTAATTAAACCAGGAGGCTGTGGATGCTGAAGAGGTTAGGCTGAAGTTTGCATTTCTTTTGCAAACATTTATTCTTAACAAACATTTATTATCTGTATTTGATGAACACTATCCCAGAGCTTGGGGATTGTCAGAAATTGACAGTTAATTTCTCTGTCCTCATGGAGATCACTGAAAATGTTTCCAGCCAGCCTCTGCTGGTATCAGATTGTGATGGGCTGCTGCAAAGGAAGCAGACAGCAGGAAGTGCGGCCTCAAGGTGGAGGTTGCGGTTGTAACTTAAATAGGTTTGTCCGAGGATTTCAGCTGGGACCTGAGATGTGTTTAAATGCTCTCTGTTCTCGTCATCCTTGGAGCACTTGCTTCCTCTGCCTGCCTGTCCCTTCTCTCCGCTCCTTCCACTCATTCAAGTGGCAGCTCACTTCTTTCCCAGAAGCCTTCTGGGTTGCACGGTTGGATTACCTCTCCTCTATCTCCCAGAACAGCTGGATTTTGTCTTGATCCCAGTAGTTATTATGTAGTACTGTAATTTTGCATTGCTCTGTCTCTTGGTAGACTATGAGCCATCAGATGTGTCCTGAGGCAATTTTTATCATGTCGGGTACTTTTATATATAGAATGGTGTGTTTCATTGTGGTATATTGGTACATGCATATAACACTATTTGATCAACTCCACTGCCTTCACTTTCCCTTCTTCCTCTCCTGATCTTCTTCTACCATATTGGTCTCCCTTCCTCTTTCATGACATCCCTTTATCTCCTTTTCTTCTCTGCTAGTTTTCACATATGAGAGAAAATAAACAATACTCATCTTTTTCTGAGTCTGGCTTATTTTGCTTAACATGATGCTCTGCAGTTCCATTCATTTTCCTGCAAATGACATAATTTCATTCTTTTTTATGGCTGAATAAAACACCATTGTGTTATTTTTTGTGGTATGGAGTTTTTGAGTTGTTTATATATTCTGGAAATTAATCTGTAGGAAGAGTAGCTGGCAAAGATTTTCTTCTGTTCCACAGGTTTTCTGTTCATTTTGTTGATTGTTTCTTTGGCTGTACAGAAGCTTTTTAATTTGATGCCATCCCATTTATACTTCTTGGTACTATTTCCTGAGCTATAGAAGTCCTGCTCAGAAAGAGGTTGCCTGTGTCTACATATGTAGAGGCATTTCCCCTAGTTTTCCTTCTAATGGTTGCAAAGTTTCTGGTCAAATACTTAGGTCTTTGATCCATTTTGAGATGAGGGTGAGACAGAGATATCTAGTTTCAGCGTTCTACATGTGGATATGCAGTTTTCCCCATTTGTTAAAGAGGCTGTTTTTTTCTCTGAGGCATGTTTTTGACGCTTTTGTCAAAAATCAGATGACTGTAATTTTGTGGGTTTGTCTCTCAGTGTTCTTTCCTGTCCCATTGATCTATGTATCTGTTTTTATGCCAGCACCATGATATTTTTGTTTCTGTGGCTCTGTTGTATAAATCGAAATCAGGCATTTTGATGTCTCTAGGATTACTCCTTTTGTTCAGGATGGCTTTGGCTATTCTGGGCCTTTTGCTATTCCATATGAATCTTAGGACTGTTTTTTCTGGTTCTGTGAAGAATGCCATTGGTATTTTAACGAGGGTTGCATTAACCTTCACTAGATTGCTTTTGATAGGCTATTTAAACTATGTTAATTCTGCCTATTCATGAATATGGGGCACTTTCCCATTTTCTAGTGTCTAGTGTCTTCAATTTTTCTCTTTAGTGTTCTATAAGTTTCATTGTACTGGGCCTTTATCTCCTTGGTTAGTTTATTTCTAGGTATTTTTTTGGAGCTATTGTGAATGGAATTGTTTTCCTTATTTCTTTCTCAGAAGATTTGTTATTGGTGTATGAAAAAGTTACTTGATTTTGTATACTGATTTTTGTGTCCTGCTACTTTGCTGGATTTTCTTACCAGCTCTAGAAGTCTTCTGGTGAGACTGTTAGGTCCATATCATCTGCAAAGAAGGATAATTTGATTTCTTCCTTCCCTATTAGTATACCTTTTATTTCCTTCTCTTAGTTAATTGTTCTGTGTTAAATTTGAAGTGCTATATTGAATAGGGTGTTGAGAGTGGACATCCTTGTCTTGTTCCTAATTTTAGAGGAAATGTTTTCAGTATGATGTTGGCTTTAGGTTTGTCATATATAGTCTTTATTATGATGAGGTAAGTTCCTTTTAACTCTAGTTTCCTTAGGGTTTTTATCATGAAGGAGTGCTAAATTTTGTCAGACTTTTTTTGCATTGATTGAGATGATCATGTGTTTCTGTCCTTGGTTTTATTTATGTTATGTATCATGATTATTGACTTGTGAATTTTGAGTCATTTTTGGATTCCTGTCATGAAACCAGCTTGATCATGATTATGATCTTTTTAACATGTTGCTGAATTTGGTTTAAAGTATTTTATTAATGATTTCTTTTGTATATACATTCATCAAGGGAATTGGTCTGTAATTTTCTTTCCTTGATTTCTCCTTATCTAGTTCTGGTATTAGGGTGACACTGGTTTCACAGAATAAGTTTGGAAATTTTCGCTTCCTTTCTATTTCATGGAATAACTTAAGGGACATTGATATTAATTCATCTCGTCCTGGGCTTTTCTTTGTTGGGAGTTTTTACTTTTTTTAAATTACTGTTTCAATCTCATTGCTTGTTACTGGTCTTGTTTATGTTTTCTGTATACTCTAGGTTAAATTTTTGTATGTTGTATATGTTTAAAAATTCATTCATTTCTCCTAGACTTTCCAATTTATTGGAATACAGGTTTTGAAAATAGTCTCTAATAGTCATATGAATTTCAGTGACATCTGTTGTATTATTCTCTTTTTTGTGTCTAATTTTGTTAACTTGGGCCTTTTCTTTCATTCTTTTAGTTAATTTCACTAAAGGTTTATCAATTTTGTTTGTCTCTTCAAAGATCCAACTCTTTGTTTCATTGATCATTTGTATTTTTTAAAATTACCTAGTTAATTAATTTTGGCCCTGATACTTATTACACTTCTTTTCTTCTATTGCTTTTGGGACTGGTTTGTTTTTCATTGACTAAAAATTTGAGATGTATCATTAGGTTATTTGAGATTTTTCTGATTTTTCATGTGGGCACTCATAGCTATAAACCTTCTCCTTATAACTGCATTCACTGCATTTCCAAGATGCTGGAATGTTGGGTTTCGATTTTTTCTTTATTCTAGGATTTTTT
Source organism: Glaucomys volans (assembly GCA_020662805.1). NCBI lineage: Eukaryota > Metazoa > Chordata > Mammalia > Rodentia > Sciuridae > Glaucomys > Glaucomys volans. The sequence goes on from JAJEJO010050092.1 coordinate 153,691, forward strand.
AAAAATATCCCCTGCTTTCTTCAGGGACTCAGCCATCAATAAGAAGTGTACTTTTCAATCTCCATGAATTGTGTACTTTTTGTGTTTTTTTGCTATTGGTTTATAATTTCATTCTATTATGGTCTGAAAAGATGCAAGAGATTATTTCAATATTTTGTATTTGCTAAGATTTGCTTTATGGACTAATAAATAATCAGTTTTGGAGAAACTTCCTGAGTGGCTGAGAAGAAAGTGTATTCAGATATTGTTGGAAGAAATATTATGCTAATGTCTGTAAAATCCATTTGATTTATAGTATAGTTTAAATCTGTTCTTTGTTGATTTTCTGTCTGCATGACCTATCTGAAAGTGAGAGCAGTAATTGGAAATCCCCTACTATTATTGTAATGGAGCCATCTGTTCCTTTATGTTGATCAATGTTTTATGGAATTCAGTACATCAATGTATTGAGCATAAATATTTACATTTGTTATACCATCTTATTGGATTATTCCCTTGACCAACACATAATTTCCTCCTTTGCCACTTCTGACAAATTTTAGTTTGAAGTATGCTTTATCTGATGTGGTAGTAGCTACTCCAGCTTACTTTTCAACTGCATTTGCATGGAATATCATTTTCTTTCCTTTTACTTTGTCTGTGAATGTCTTTGCCTGTAAGGTGTATTTCCTGGAGACAATATATAGTTGGTCTTGTTTTGTAATCCAATCTGTCAGTCTATGTCTTTTAATTAGTAAATTAAGACCTTTTACATTTAGTGTTATTATAGAGAGGCATGTGTTACTTCCTCTTATTTTGTTTGATTTCTAATGTTTAAACCATTCCTAATTCTCATTTGCTTATTTATTCTTCTGGTGTGGTTTATTCTTTCTGAACCTCTCTTGTTTTATTTTTGTCTTTCTCTTTGCATGAAGGATTATTTTAATTATCTTCTGCAATGTTGGCTTAGTAGTCATAAGTTCCTTTATATTTATCTTGAAGATTTTTATTTCTTCTTTGATTCTGAAGAATAACTTTTTTGCATATAGTAGTCTAGGTTGGTAGTAGTTTTCTTTTAGGTCTTGAAATACATGATTCCATGCCCTCCGGGCCATTAGAGTTTCTGCTAAGAAATCTTCTGTCATTCTGATGAGTTTTCCTTTGTAAGTCACTTGGTGTTTCTCTCTTGCAACTTATAAGATTCTTTGTTCTGAATTTTTGACTTTTTAACTATGATATGTTGTGGTTCTTATTATGTGTTTTGGTCCTATTCAGGATTGTAAGTGCTTCAAATACCTGAATGTTAATCTTATTCACTGAAAAATTTTTCTGGGTCATTTGTCTGTATCTCCTGTCCTTCAGGATCCATGGGTCTTAAGTTTGGTCTTTTAATATTGCCTCAGAGCTCTGGTATATTCTGCTCATAGTTTCTTATTTTTTCTTTATTATTGTCTGAATGTTCTAAATCAACAAGCTGGTCTTCAAGCCCTGATATTCTTTCTTCTGCTTGATTTAGTCTGTTAGTTAGATTTTTACTAAAATTTTTATTTGATTTATTAAATTTTTCATTTCCATGATTATTGTTTGGTTCTTTTTCAGATTATCTTTTCATTCATATGTTCTTTCATAACCTGTATTTTCTCCCTTAATTCATTCCTTAGTTTTTTTTTTATTCACTAATCATTTTAACAATCAACTTTTTAAATTCATTGTCTTCCATTTCATCTACTTCAGTATCTTCAGTTACTTGGGAGTTATGAAATTTTGGAGATATCTTGTTTGCCTTTTTACTCATACTTCCTGTGTTTCTTTGCTATTGCTTGCACATCTATTGTGATGGATTTGACTTCCTCTGTGTGTGAGGGTCTTTTCAGTGAGTGGTTTTTCTTTACAATATTCTCTGCATGGAGGTTTATTTCAGGAAAACTGGGGGCCTCGAGTCCACCATTTTCCCCTTTCTGTAGGATACTTTTCGAAATCAGTTAAATATAGCAGCACTATATGGCAGAGACACATTCGAATGCCCAATATATAACAAGTTTTCAATAAATATGTGTTGATTTAGTGATGAATGACAAGCTGTAGTCTATGATAAGCAAGCAGTATTTTTTACGGTATCACTATCACACACTTTTCTTTGATTTGTTCTCTAGTTATGCTGGTGCTACTAATAAATTGCCTCTAGTTTAAATCATGTCTGTTTCAGTTGAGTGTTTCAAGTCATTTAGCCTTTTGATAATAAAAGTACTAACCCTTTTGTCATTCAGCCCAATTTTAGTGACTGCAACTACATACTGAAGAAATTTTTTTTAAAAAAGGAATCATTCTTTTAGAGTTCTCCTTTCAAACAAAGCTATTTTAGTTATGGTAGTAAAATGTAGCTATCCTACCAGATCTGTGGATACTTTGACAACAGATCATTTCTGACTGGGTCAGATCATTCCTAGAGTTCATTTACAGAAAATGGATCACGAGGCACCAGAAGTATCCATAAACTAAAGCGTAGCTCTAAGGACAACACTGGCACTGTTAGTTTTTCTGTTAACACACCTAATTTTCTCTTTTCCACTTTCCTGGCTCTTGCTAGGGTGGCACCTATCTTAGATGTGACTGAGGTCAGGAGTTTTTTGGTATTTTCACACTACTGTGCAGTGCATCACACATCAAGGCCTCTGGGCAGAGGGCATAGTCCACAGGAATGACTTAACGTAATTTAATTCTGTAACATCCAAAATTTGGTTCCTTTATTTGCTTCTCACCTTCCATTTTTTAAAAATCTTTAAATCCTAATACCTGATTGTAGGAACTTAAAGAATGGTGCTGTTATACCCAACAAAAATAAGATCATCCAAGTCGATCACGTAAAGCCAAAAGAAACCTTTATTTTTTATTTTTTTAGCTGGCCGGTGATGAACAGCATACCCTTACACCTAAAAGTGGTGTGCTGGGGAATCCTGCATTAGTTCTTTTGTTGCCAGCATTTATAGGCAGCGGGAAGGGATTAGGGTGGGGCTATAGGGAGGGGAGGGATTAGGGTGGAGCTATAGGGAGGGGAGGGATTAGGGTGGAGCTGACTCTCTCTCCTGATGGCACTGGAGAATCTTTTTGGGGAGTATAACAGTACTATTGTTGTTAAAAACAGAGGATTATGTGCATTCAGTATGAAGATGAAGTTTTATTGAGAGTTTATGTGTAACAGTAGATGAGAACATCCCACCCATCTCAAAGGGAAGGATCCCATACTACATGGTGTGGTACAAATGTACTCTTTATGGCTGAGAACAGAAAGGTCTTGCTCTGAGTTTGTGAATCCTACAAACTGACCCTTAACATGAATCACATGTTTGCAGCCCTTAAGCTCATAACTCTCCTGGACCTAACCATGAAGGCCTCTTTCACATGAACAGTCTCTTCCTTCCTATGTGGAAAGGGTTTAGGCAGAGCCAAGACACTGTTACTACCATTAAGAGCACTAAAAACACCGTTGGTTGACCTGTGCTATGTTTTGTCCTTTAGCCACTTCCATTTCATGAGTTTTTAAGTATCATCTTTCTTGATGTGTCTCTACACTATTTTGTCACTAGGATAGGCCCTTTTGTGAGATCTTAGTGAGTGACTAAACCACCTGACTCTTGGTTTCCTTTCTGCACATTGAGAACATTCAATCTATAAGATCTCCTTGGTTTATTCTAGTGCTAAGGTTTTATAAATAAAAACTAAGTGAATAAATGAGACATTTCCAACTTTTCCTTTTCTCCCCTTTTCTTTAACCCAATAAAAATTTGTGGGAGAATAGAGGAAGATGTGAATTGTTTTCCTATTTGATTCCTAAGTGATTTCTATATTCAGATAAGGTTTGAAAGTTCACCTGCACAAAGGAGACTGGCAGCTTCTCCTGACCAGGCTACAAGCCAGCTTCTCAAAATATCAGCTCACTCCTGGAGAAATTAATGTGAATTTCTTGGAAGCTTTCTCCTGATAATCCACACTGAATATTGTACTGTGAATTTTAACTGACAGCTGGGTTGAGTTTTCAGAAAGTAAATATTTCTTGTCATTCTTCCATCTCCCATGCTCCCCACATCTCTCTTCCTCAACTCTTCCAACCATGCTTTCCTTCTTTCAGTGTCTGGAAAGCACTGAGCTCTTCCCTGCCTTAGGCCTTGTCAACATCTTTCCTTCTGTCTGAATTACTGCTGCCTGTGTTTCTTCCCCAGCTCCCCCTCTCTTCTCCTTGCTTGTATAACCTAGCTGGCTCCTCATTTTTTCAGATGTCATATTAAATGTTAAATTTGACCACAAATATAACTGTGACCACCCAGTTGAAAGTTGGTTGTTGTGATGAATCTCTATCACAGAGCATTATGTATTGCAAATATAGTTTTAATTATAATTTGAAAGTTTTCATTTTTATTCTCTTATTATCATCTTCTTCCCCCTGAAACTGTAAACTCTTTGAGGACGGAGGCCTTGTATTATTTGCATATCCAGTGACCGGAACATAATACTTGCTCAATAAACATTTGTTGAATGGATGGAAGAGCATTCATTATAAGTGCATCTTCAACAATTTTATCTGTACTCATTGTTGATTTCTTAGATTTCCTGTGCTTCACCAGCTAGAGAGGTGACATTCATTACCAGAATGAAAAGGACATTTTATGGGGTAAGTATTTCAAATCCTTGTTTCTGAATGATTTGTTTTCTTAAGTGTGAAAGACCTCTGTTTTTATATTTTTACTTTATCTGCAGATTGGAAACAAAGGAATCTATAAAGCCATCAGTGAACTAGATATTCTTCTGTCCTGGATTAAAGAACTGTTAGAAAACATTCAGTAAATCAAGAGACCAAACACATTGATTTGATAGTTATTTTTAAATACAATGATAACAATTAGAAATAAATTTATAACAGCATACTTATTTAAAAATTTGTACATATATACCACATTTTCTTTATCCATTCATCTGTTGAAGGGCATCTAGGTTGATATATAACCCAGCTTTAAAGAAGAATGAAATACGGTATTTGCTGGTAAATAGATGGAGTTAGAAAATATCATGCTAAATGAAATAAGCCAAATTCAAAAAACCAAAGGCTGAATGTTCTCTCTGATATGCAGATGCTGATTCACAATGGAGGGGATAGGGAAGAATAGAGTTACTTTATATTAGGTAGAAGGAGTGAAGGGAGGGGGAGGGGTAAGGTAAAAAAATTGTACTTATTTCTGACACTATGTTAGGTGATTCAGAATAGATGAGAGAGATTTAATGTAATAAAGTCTTGGAAATAAGTAAATTGTCACTAACTTGTACATTGTCTGTGTTTTGAAAGAATATTTTGGTCCTCTTTTGTTATTTACAAGTATATAATATAAATTTAATTTCAACATGTACAACTCACATATCATTTGTGGAATAAAAGTGACAGATTTTGTGGATATGATATAATGCTATGGAGACTTAAATAGATGTTATATACATGCTATCACCTACTTAATGGTCTACTTAATGGTCTACTTAATTATGCCCAGTATGAACTTAGCTCTTAACAGATTTTGATTTTAATTAAATGGTATTTCTTTCTGTTGGAAGGCTCTTCCATGAGAACACACTTTAATTTCATTGGTTGCAATAGAGACTGACTGGATCAGATCAAATAGAATATGCAGGTCAACAACCTTTTTGGAGTGAATGATTTGACAGATAACTCAAGCCAAAAAGACCACAAGCAATCAAGTTGAAATGATGTCAAAGCTTGATAATGCTCCTCTGGGTGCCAAAAAATTTGGAAAGTTGATAGAGGCAAAGTCAAAGTAAAAATGCAGCTCAGATATCACACAGTCAACTTCTGCAATGTCTAAAAACCTCATTTTCAGTTAGCTTTTCCATAAACTGAGTAATATGACCTGGCCCTGGTTCTCATAAAGGGGACCCTGCTTCACTGCTATTGGCACGTGGCATAGAAGACATGGGCTGACATCATGGCCTTAGCTAGCTAGTTCACTCTCAAGATACAACATCCTGCTGTGTGTAGATGACACTGATTTGGTGTCCTATACTATGAATTTGCATTCTGGGAACTGGCTGCCTCATGGCTGAGTTTAACCATACTGGACTTCCATTGATCCCAAGTGGCCAGTCTTGCTGACAAGTCATTTTTAATCTGCCCATTCTGTAGGCTCTCTAGACATCAGTGAGACTGGGAAACATTCTTCTGACAGCCAGCAAAGAAATATTTATTATATGGACTTTAGTTCTTTAAGGATAAAATTTCACCTGCATCCCTGATATTTTTAGGCAATTAAAGTCAATATTTGATTGTTTCCCAAATTCTTTTGTTTGCCTAGAACAGTCAAAATGAGACAATTTGTGATTCCCATGGAAAATAGTATTCCATAGGATTAAGGGCAAGATACAAGACAGTCAAGTTAGCTCTCAGTCTTATAGGGTTAACATACATAAAAAAAAATTGTAAGTTAAAAAGTGGACCAGTCTTCAAGTCTATAAAATTAAGGTAACACACCAGGAGATGGGAGGTTGAGAAACCAACTCAGCCTTCTGAGACTATGTGGTCAGCAGAAATACCAAGAAGCTAGAGGCAGATAAGACAAGGTCACTAAAATGAGATAGGACAGCAGCCTTCCTGCTCTGAAAATAATATCAGAGACTCTCTTTGATGATAATAAAACAACTCCAGATGGTGTGGGGCAAACACATGCATAGAATTTTAACTAAAGTAACCTCCAGTTGGCTGGAGGTGTGGTGCTATAATCCCAGCTTCATGGAAGGCAGAGAAATGAGGATCACAAGTTTGAGGCCAGTCTGGGCAACTTAGTGAGACCCTGTCTCAAAATAAAGTAGAGAAGAGATGGGGATGAGGCTCAGTATAGAGCGCTTGCCTCACATGCATGAGTGCAAGGCCTTGGGGTTCGAGTTCCAGTACCCCCAGCTCCAGTAATCTCCAGTTACTTTTACTTTCTTAGCATAGTAAAAATCACACCCTGAGGTGGAGGCTTCATATGGCAATGAGATTTGTGTTGCATGAAGGGATATAACGAAGAAAGGCACGGGAGCAATTTAAACTCCACTCCTACATGTGCTGACATCGAGAGACCAGGTCGCTGCCTGCCCAGTGGATGCCATAAAAACTGAACACCTTTGTCCTTTGTTCGTCAGCATGGGATTTCTGTCCCCCAGATGCCACCTCTCTTTTGCTCAGGCATAAGACTGAAGTGTTGTTCCTGTGCCACTGTGCTTTTGTCTGATTCTTCTGATGGCACAAGAACTCACAGAGTCAGCGATGAAAAGGTGACTGTGCTCACTGAGTACACAATGTCTGTGTGTTGGTACCTGTCCCCAAGGGAGTAATTTTCAAATTCTAGGGTGGGAGAAGCACAATTTTTGTGTGTTGAAGTAAAGACTGGCATATTGAAGAGACAGCTAGGAAGACAGAAGCTGGTGACCTTGTGCACAGGGAGGAGATGTGTCTTCCTGGGGTCACTGTGGGTTCCGGGGTGAAGCCCTCTGAGGTGCAGGTCACACTCTGGGCTTTAACCAGACACGATGACACTTTGGGAAATGGCTGCACTCCCCCGAATGTCCATGCTTCATCAACTCGAAATCCACTTGGCATTGATGGAAGAAGATGCCCTATTGTTGATTCCTCTTGGATCGTTCCTAGGAGACTAACTGTCCTGTTAAAATATTTTGTCTGTCAGTATATATTAGTGCTAGTTAAACAAATCCATAGCACAGGGCAGATCAGAAGGAGGCTGAGCATCAACGAGCAGTGCTGAGTGTTGGAAAGATCCGTCATCGAGGTCAAGGGGTGTGGCCAGCCCGGGCTCCTTCTCATCTCTGCCTGCATCATTGGGAGTCACCCAAATAAAACTATTCCCCCCAGCAAGCCCCTCTTTCCTGCTTCATTTTTCTCTAAACCACTTTTGTCCTGCTGGAAAGCATGTTTGTTTATGGACTGTCCCTCCCATCTCAGGATATTGGCTCTGTGGGGCGGGGCTTTGGTCTGCTTTGTTCTCCTCTCTCCAGGGTCCCTGGCACCTGAGCAGAACCTGAACACAGGGCTGTGTACACCAGATTGGTGTAATGTACTAACCCATGAGAGAATGGTTGAGGCTTGGGTCTGGCTGCTCTTGGGGTGTGTGGCCATCTTGGGACTTGTGGCCAGGCTACATTGCCTCCTGGGCCTGTTTCTGGGTGGGTTCTGACTGAAATTAGCTACCTCAGGTGCTTCATTCCGACATTTCCCCACAGAGAGACTGAGGTCTTGTGCACTTTAGCTACCCTGGCACTCTCAGACAACACACTCTCCTCCCTCTCTGTCACCTGCTTCTACCACTATTCCAAGCCCTGCTTTGATTGGCTAATTTTTCATGATCCTTTAAGATTTCATTCAGGCATCCTCCTGATGGTCGTGGTTTCTCATATGCTGTATGTCTTCACAGAACCCACATAATTACAATTCCTTTACTGGGTGTATATTTAACATCTGTATCTCCCACTGGACTGTCTCTCTGATTCACTACATTTCTGCCTAGAACCTTATTCATAGGAAATTTGCAATAAATATTTGTTGAGTAAATAAGTAAATAAAGTAGTGGATTGAATCAGATGGTCTCTAGGGTTTCCTCCAGCTCTGGCATGTTTTTGCCACAGTAATTTCTTGGTTGGCATGAGCCTTAGGAATGGGATTTAATAGTACTTCCTGACTTTAATCCTCGAAGAGCACCTACATTATTATTTGTACAGCAATGAATTTAAATCAACACATTTTTTTACTTCCCCTAAATAAAAGGTAAATAAACATCTGACTCAAAAAATAGATTACTTGAATTTAAACAATTGCGTTCTTAACTAATGTATGCTCACATGTGTAGCATGGAATCATCTTGCAAACCTCTGGGTAGGCTGTGTCTTACACCTTGGAAAACGCTGCATAATAATGAATTTCCACTGCCTCATTCTGGTCCAGCTTAGAAAGGCACAAAATTGGAACAAGGCCATTTTACTCTACCCACAGATACCAGTTTAGAAAAAGTCAAGCCTGATGCTCAGATTTCAAACTGGTTTCAGAGCTCCTGTCATTTTTTCCGGAGATGGAGGGACAAAGCATGCTCACCCAGTCAGTCGTTCCATGGTTCTGATGACTGTGGCTCTTGACACAGGACGCTGGGGTGGCCATGTGGCCCTCATCCTTCCCCATCAGCCCTGGTCAGGTTACCACAGTGGATGCAGCTTCCAAGGAGGAAGCACTGCCTTCCGATTAGTGAAGCTTCTGGATTGTTCAGATATGCACAGCGATAGGAACAAAAGTGAAAGTCCAATCGGGTGGAGGAGGAAGAGCATCCGAATATCTCAAAAGCAGATGCCAAGCAGAGCTGTGTGAATGACTGCATCATTACAGTTCCTAAGAATGGATGTCCTTTGCCATGGCTGTGAGACACTGCTATACTAAATCCAATTTGTTCTGTAAGTATTTACTGAATGTTTATAATTCACTGGTCCCACAGTCACAAAATAAAACCCATGGATACTTACTAGCCATTTTGAACCTAGGGAGGAAGACAGATATGAAGACAAATAACTAGAGGGTATAATGCAGACAATCAAGGAGACACATACAAAGTGCAGGGAGGTGGAGGTCTGCACACCTTTTCCTGAAGAAGTGAGGTTTGAGATAACTTATCCTTTCAGACTCAGTTCATGGTCACCTCTTCCAGCAAGCCTTCCTTGATCCCTCTTACCATGTGCTTCCAGCTGGGTTATGCCCCTTGCACAGCATATTTTCAGAATAGTGTTTTCACAATGTACTGTAACTTTCCAGTTGCTTGCTTATCTCCTAGATGAAGGCTCAGACTTGAGTCTTATTCAGCATTGTCTCCTCTGTGCCCAGCACCGAGATTGTTACAGAGCAGACACTCAGGAAGCATTTTATTATTTTTTTTTAGAGGAGGAAAAGTTTATTTGAGGGCTCATGGTTTCAGAGGTCTCAGTCCATGGACAGCCAGTTCCATTCCTGGGGCTCAAGGTGAAGGCAAAACATCGTGGTGGAAGAGTGTGGTGGAGTGATGCAGCTCGCACTATGATCAGGAAGTAGAGAGAGAAAGATCTCCACTCACCAAATACAAATATATAGCCCAAAGCCATGCCCCCAATATCCCACCTCCTCCAACCCCACCCTCCCTGCCTTTAATTACCACTCAATTCCATCAGCAGATTAATTCTCTGATTGGGTTAAGACTCTCACAACCCAATCATGTCTCCTCTAAACTTTCTTGCATTGCCTAACACATGAGCTTTTGGGGGACACCTCACATCCAAACCATAACAAGTACATCATGGAGTGTACCACACTTCATTTACCAACTCACAGATGATGAGCAGGTGGACTATTTCCAGTTTGAGACTATTAGGAATAAGGCTTTTATCAACATTTTTTTTGGTTCAAAGATATGCTGCATTTTTTTAACCAATGAAATAAAACAATGACAGTAAGACTGTCAGACAAAATAGATTTGGGAGCTATTTAGGAGATAAAATTGATGTACTTGGTGGCCAACTGGTGATTACTACAAATCAGCACAGGAACTGATTTGTAGCAAATGAGTATTCATAAAAATGCAGAATCTCATTTATAGCATCTTATTTTAGCAAAACAGAAATGCCTTGGAATTTGGACTTCATGGTAACATAGAGTCTCAGAATTTGGAAGGTCATATTGTCCAACTTGACACCTTGTACCAGAATCTTCTTTGTAACACTGCCCCTATCTGGTATGTGCTTGGTCACTTACAGTTAGGAGAGACTAAATACCTCCTGCAAGAGCCTTTTGTTTCTAAATAATCTAGCCTATTATAAAATTATTTATGCTAATATGAAATCTATCTTCTTGAAATTTATATTATTGTTTATATTTATATGTTCTCTAGTTCCACAGCTTTGGGTGTGTTGTGATTAGGTCCCATTTACACAGAAATTAGGCCCCATTTACACAGAACAGGTGGATTAATTGGGAGGTCTCATGAGGAAGAGGAGGCCTTGATTCATCCTTTTAAAAGAACAAACTGGAAATTACATACACCATATGTGTCATAACAGACCAGGGCCAGAACTTAGGCACACGGTAACACTGAGATGCAAAGTATGGGGAGACTGTAGGCTTTCTGAGCAGTCATGCCTCCAGATAAAAATTGAGGATTCCATGCTATGCAAAAGAGGGGGAGCATGGATGATAGGTCATCTATCCACATGTTAAACACTTATGGACAGCCATCGGTCCTCTTGTTTCCAACCCAGCTTCATCATTTCCTCCCACCAAAACTTCTTCTCTTGGCTAAATAGCTCCAGTCCTTCCCATCCGTTGTCAAATGGCAGGTTTCAGGTGCTTTCAACAGATAGAATTTATTCTCTTTCAAACATATTCCCAGCTGTTCTCAAGGACTCTTTGTTGGGTTCGTGGGCCCATGCTCTCTCACAGCTGTGCTCTTGTTTTTCTCTTCTGTACTTTACTAGGGTTTTATAAATTACAAAAAATAACTTGTGCTTGCTGCAAAATTGAAATAATATCAAGGCATACATGCCAAAAATAATAATATTTTCCTGTCTCTCCATTTCTACTTTCCTAAGTAAGCTACTGGTGACAGTTTTCTGGGACTTCACAATTTTTCCATTTTTACAAACCACAATAAAAATATGTATGTATGGAGAGTCTCTTTTCTTTTTTTGGGAACAAGAAATGGTGGCATACCAGTTATTTTACCCTCCAAACTAGTTATTTCAAGTTAATGTATCAGGGACATTTTTTCAGATATGTGTACCTGTATACACACACACACACACACACACACACACGTACATGCATACAATTATTTATTTGCATAAATATATGCATAACTATTATATACAATTAATTTTAGTAGTTATAAGATATTGCATGGAATGGATATAGCACACTTTATTCAACCATTGTAGTTTTTTTCATTTTTTTGTTCATATTAAACGGGCTTCAATGAGTGTTCTCATATGTATACCTTCATCTGTCCTTTTATTTTCATATGACCTCTTTCCAGAAGCAAGATTGTGGGGTCAGTGCTCACGTTGGCAGCACATATACTAAAATTCAAACAGTACAGAGAAGATTAGCATAGCCCCTGTGCAAGGATGACATGCAAATTTGTTAAGCGTTCCATATTTAAAAAAAAAAAGATTGTGAGGTCAGAAGATAGGCTAAATACTGCCAAATTACTTTTCATATGTGTATTTTTTTGCAAATTTCCCCCAATTTTTGCTAGCACTGGATTATCAATATTTGGGATTCTTTTTCCAGTCTGGTGGCTGAAAATTGTATTGCATTGTTTTAATTTGCATCACTTTTAAAATTCATTAAACTGATCATACATTATATATATATATATACATATATATGTGTATATATGTATACATATATATGTAACATGTGTGTATACATATGCTCCATTTATATTTTCTTTTATCTGATATTAACTTCCAAATGCCCTATGGGTCATTTATGTAATAATAATTTTGCAATCTTACCTGAACCTAAGTACAAATGGTACATTTTATTTTGTTTTAACATTTCAAACAATTTAATAAAGAGGAACACACCCTGGAGAAGCGGGTTGTGCTTCCTCTTCACTCCGACAAGGTCAACATCCCTCAGCAAGGGATTGCTGGGAGGACAGCTTCCCCCGACTCCCGCAGTCTAGACTGAGGGTGTTCCACACCAGCTTCTCCTGCTCTGGGGTTCAAGGAACGGTGAGGTAGAGGGGAGACTGAGAATCCTCCTGGTTTAATCAACCTCTTCCTTACTTGCCTGTTTTGATCCTGGCCAAAGCGTCTCCTGACTCCCTCTGTTCTCCACACCCCAAAAGAAGAAATGATAATCCCAGTTGATCTGAGGTAAGTGATGGCAGCTCCACGTTTCCAGAATGAACTCCAGCAGCCTCTAGAAACCAGGGCTGGTGTGATGTTGATTTCAGAGCCTCTTCTGTCTTAAATACCTTCATGTGTCACTGGTTTTATGCTTTTGACTAATTAGGAAAGATTCTTCATGAATGGAGATAGCTGATATAAGTAAATAGATTCTTCATAAAGAAAGGCAGATAAGGGAACTGAAGGGAGCTGGCCATTCTCTTTAAAACTGCAAACTTCCTTTCATGACATTCCACGTGCATTTCTTCCCTTTGTATAACATGTGTCACTCCCTAAAATACTCTCCCAATTGCTTACATATTCTTCTATTTGTATAGCTTCAAGCTATGATTCATTGTCATTTCATTTTAGCTGTAAGGACTCACTTCAGCATTTCTGTTTTCTTTATTTTTATTAGAGCTTTATAGTTACACAAAGTAGTTGGGTTTACCCTGACAAACCCAGACATGCATGGAAATTGATTTTAGTTCATGATCCCCCTTACATCTTCTTTTTATTTGACATCATCTATTTTACCCTAGTTTTCTTGACAGAAGAGATTTTCATGTTCTGTTCAGTGCTGTATCTATAGCATTTGAACAGTGTATTACATGAATAGGTGCTCAATAAAATTCTGTGGAATAAATAAATGTATGAATCGTGCCTTCAGAGAAAAAAGGAAAGAACCCAGCGACGCCTGTGACTAAGGGTACTGAAAATCCCAGTCATGGATGATTCCTCATCTTACCCTCTATGACAGGCTAGAAACTCTCTCAAGGAGTGGGTGAAATGGCTTCCCAACCTTGTGGTCACATTTCCTCTAAACAGAATGGTTTTCAAAGTTTATTCAAAATAAGGTTCTGGTGACTTTCTACTTTGCATTTACCCATATCATTTGTGATTGAGCCCTTTTACATTAGGCTTAGAGAGTGACTTAGCTTGGGGAGGCATACTTGGGGGTTAGAGATGGCCAGCCTCAAGAATTTCTACCTTTTGCATAATAAAATTATCTTTTGACACTCTTTGGAACTAATGAGAAAGCATTCTCTTCACAGAATTCACAGAATTCAGACCCCTCTGGTTATTTTTAGTTATGATAGCTTTTAAAATTCTGGTGATAATTTCCTGCAAAGGACAATGTACAGTGGATGGTGGAATTTCAGTTTTTCATCTGTATGTTATGCATGGGGTCCTACCCTAGGGCTTCCTAGTCACAATGTATAGGAGTCAGGGATGTACCCATGACCCCCTCCCCCAGCCAAAAAAAAAAAAAAAAAAAAAAGTACCAATCAGACTGAGTCCCAGGTTATGGTAAATGGGCCCTGGAAAAGAGTTGTTTTCTTTTCTATGAACCTGAAGCTTGGAGGAATATAGGCTGGAACCACTGCAACTGTTTTGTTACTATGAGGATAGACCCCGGCTGAGAATCAGGCCAACATATTGTCACTCAGTTTCGGGAATCTACACTCACTGAATTTTTTCTTTCTCACTTGAATGTGGCTTCTTGGGTTTCAAAAGTGAGTGTCTTTTCTACCTGAACACTACAAATTGGAGGACACAGGGCTAGGCCTTTGGCCTTTTCTGATTTCTTTTATTCTATCACCTTAGGTTTATCTAATGTAGCTCCATGACTTTAAATACTCGCAGTGGGTTAATGTCTCCAAGATTGACCTTTTCTTTGAGTTCCATGTTCACATATTCAACAGTGAAATTTCCATGTTAGGCATTTCAAAAATAATGTCCAAAACAGAAATTTTTCTTTTCCTTCTAATATCAGTTCATCCTGTAGTCATTAGAAACTTGGTAAGACAGGACTGTTGTTGTATTTAAGCACACAGACTCTGAAGCCAATAAAGCTTGGGTTCAAATCCAGACTGCAGCTTAGCCTAGTGAGCTTGATCTCTCTATCCTTCTCTTCTCTCATCTGTAGAATAAGAGTGATGGCACAGTGGTTATGAGGATTAAATGAGGTAATATATGTGAAGTGGTTGGAGTCCTGACTGGCATGTAATAAAATCTTTATAAGCATGTGTTTCTATTGTTACATGATAAATGCCACCTACTCAATTGCTTGGGTCAGTTGCCAAGGTCCTTGATTTCTTCTTTTCCTTCATATCCCAAATCAAATTAATTGGCACTTCCTTTCAGTTCTACCTCCCAAACATACCCCAAGTCTCTGGAACCGAGTATTATACCCTGGTAGGGATCAGTGCCATTTGTTACCTGGACACTGCATAAGTTTTTTTCTATAACTTTATTTTTTATTCATTTTTTAAAAAAATGTGATGCTGAGGATCGAGCCCAGTACCTCACACATGCTAGGCAAGTGCTCTAACACTGAGCCACAACCCCAGCCCCAACTGCGTAAGATTGAACTTGACCTGGTCTCATAGTTTTCACTCAGCCCTTTCCCCGAACCCAGCTTCATCGAAGCTTCCAGAGAGATTTTAAAAAATGAAAATCAAGCATATCCTTCCTGTGTGATTCCTCGTCATGGCTTCCCTTAAACTAAGGATGAACCTTATTACAATGTGGCCAATAAGGCCTTACAATAATTCTGTCTTGTGGTGATTTGTCAGGTAATAATAATGCGCAAACTGCCCATTCTTCCTTTTTTTTTCTTTTATTCTTCATTTTAATGATTTCTTCTGACATTTTACACACAAATATGTTTTCTCTACATTTCTTTTTTAAAAATTTTTTTATTTAATTTTGATTCATTGAACACAAATGGAGTACAGCTATTGTTTCTCTGGTTGTACACAAAGTAGAGTCCCACCATCTGTGCGTTCATACATGTACACAGGGCAATGGTATCTGACACACATTCTGTTATTATTACCCCCCCCCACCCGACCCCTCCCTTTCCTCTATGCTATCTATCCTTCCTCCATTCTTGCCACCCTTACCCCCCGCATTATGCATCATCATTCATTTATCAGAGAGACCATTCGGCCTTTGGATTTTTGGGATTGGTTAATCTCATCCTTCCTCTTTGATCTCATCTTTTTGTTGGCCTTTCTGTCTCTGAGACATGCAAGTTCAATTCTGCCTTGAGCACTTGTGCTTGGCTACTTCTCTCCCGAGAATTCCATGCCTAGTCCTTCACACAGTTGTCTCTTTTCATTCAGGCCTCAGCTCCAGTGTACCTTCCTTAGAGAAGCTAAATATGACTCCTCAGTTACCCCGAATAACTCTAATCAAATCCCCTTGCTTACTTCATCTACTCTATGAAATTATCTTGTTTAGGGATAGGGGTGTAGCTCAGTGGTAGAGTGCTTGCCTAGTAGGTGTGAGGCCCTGAGTTCCATTCCCAATACCTGCCCCTGCCCTCAGAAATTACCTTGACTATTTGCTGACTTTCTCATTTGTTATCTTCCTCCCTCTGCTTCTACTAACATGCAAGCTTTATTAGAACTGAGCTGTTGTTCATACTGCTTATTACTGTACCTATTTGTTCATTGTGGGCACCTGACATGCTCTCAACCCCATTGCTGGTGCATTTAAAGTCCTTTAGACTCCTCTTCCTGGCATGTTTCCTGCTGAATACTTATGATCTGCTACTTATTGCCTGAATCTCTAACTAAATCAAAAGCTCCTTGAGAGCAGGGAGTAAGCCTTGATCTTTGTATAAACAGCCTAGAACACAGTTGGTGTTTTAGTCAGCTGTTTAGCAACTGTGACTAAAAGATCTGACCAGAACAATTTTAAAGGAGGAAAACGTTTACTTGAGGACTCGTGGTTTCAGAGGTCTTAGTCCCTAGAAGGCTGACTCCATTCCTCAGGGCTCGAGTTCGGCTGAACATCATGGCAGGAGAGTGTGGCAGAGGGAAGCAGCTCACATCATGAAGCAGAGAGACTCCACTCTCTAGATACAAAATACATGCCCCAAAGGCATGCTCCCAATGACCCGCCTCCTCCAGCCACATCCTACCTGCCTTCAGTTACCACTCAGTTAATCCCTATCAGGGGATCAAGTCACTGATTGGGTTAACTAACAGTCGGGGCTCAGAAAGGTCAAATGGATGAATTAATTAGGCATTATTTGTTACACGTTGCAAAGATTTTGACAACTTTTTGAGAATGAAAAGAGGCATGATCACTTCTTTGAGGATGAAAGGAATAATTTTCATAATGAGATATTTTGAGAAAAATGATTTTTGCCATTAACTAGCAAGTGATGGAAGAGTGATTTGAGGGTATATGACATAGGTTTGCATTTTCTATACATTACCAGTAGATGTTGGGTCTTATAGGGAGCTACTTATTATTATTTTTTAATCACTTATGATTTTCCACTCAGCAACTTCTAAATGAGGTAATGGAAGAATATTTTATTCATTTCAGAATTTTGAGTTTTTAGTCTGGGTCCCATCTTGGAGAGGCTGAATTTATGATTTATTTCTAGCAGTTTCTTTTCTTAAAGAATGAAACAGGTCCAGGTCTTGGGGTGCTTAACCTATTTTCTGACTTTTACATTTTCCCCACAACCTTGCTTTCTAAATTCTGACACACTTGTGATCTTCAGAAATGTATTGGCTGTGGCCCTCTGATTAAATGTGCGTAGTTAACACGCTGCTTTCACCCAACAGTCCCAGCTGGATAATGATACAGATGTATATCATCATGCAGGGAAATGGCTTATGGAGCAATTTAGGTGCATGACTTTTGTTAATCCTTAAAATAATCCCATAGAATGGTTTGAACGGTTACTAACCTATTAGTTTGACTTTCAGAGAGCCCTTAATTAGGTCTCTCCTATCAAACTTCCCAACTAGAAGTTTAGTATAAGTGATTGAATGAGTTTACAAATCCATCTCTCTTTAGACTTTGGCATATATGCTTCCTTTGAGACCAGTCCATTTTAAAAAAATAAGTGCTTCTCACATAATAAAAGCTTGTTTCTGCTCTCATGTCCTTGTAGATGCTCTCTTGTCCTTTTCATTTTTTTTACTTCAAGTGTAATTCTTTATTTTTTTCATGGTTTCTTCTGGTCTGGAGAGTATTCTGCAGCTTTGCTAGCCTATGATGAGTTAACCTTTCAGTTAACTTCTCAGTAGTATCAAAGATTGGCTATACAAAAATTTTGAGCTTTTATAATATACCTAATTTTATTAATATTATTTTCAGTTTTGTCAATTTATTCTAATGTAGTTTTCCAATTATTTTTATAAGTTTTATCTCACTGTGTTTTTAAACATCATTTAGTTAACAAATATATATTTATTTCACTTATTATGTGTTAGGTACTATTCTAACAATGAACAAATAAGAAAGTAAATGTAAAGCATGTCAGATGATGACAAGTGTCAAGAAGAATGAAGGACCTGGGAGCTGCATAGCATGTGCAAGGCCATGGGTTCAATCTTTAGCACTGATAAGAGAGAGAGAGGAAAGAGAGAGAATATAAATGAGCTGGAGGTGGGGGGGAAGAAGCAGGTGGCAGGGGGCAATTTGCTCTTTAAAGAATATGTTCAGGAAAAGGCTCTATAATGAGCTGATATATATTTGCAAAGACCTAACAGAGCCTCACAATGGAAGCAAATGTGTTATTGATTTTATGTTGATGTAATTTATGTGGATATAGAAACTGAAGCTAGGGGAGATTAAACATTTTCAGTAGCATCACATAATTATTTCGAAGTACACTAAATCCATACCCTGGAAGATCTTATACTTTTTGGAATCATCTTGCTTTTTCTCCAGAAAGTAGCTTAGTTAATTTGATGACAATAAATGGCAGAAATAATTTCTTCACCTTCTGGAACAAAGTTCTCTCTCTTTACCAAACTGTTTATCTATTGGTGGTGAACCAATTTTCTGAGGGAAAAATTGGGCAAGAAACTCTGAGAAGTTCTAAAGTGCTTAGAGAGACAATGGGACCACAAAACTGGGAGATGACACTAAATCAAGAGCATGTGGTCATCACAGCAATATAGAACCCTTGGACCTAACAGCAAGCACAAAACAGAAACTACAGTGTTCTTTGTTCCTAAGAAAAAGGCAATCATGATCAAAATTAGCTTTTCTCATTTGGTTCCATGAAATATTAAACATTTCCCACCATGTTAATTGTTTTCTTATTTTAAACTTACAAAAGTGTCTTTTTATTAAGCAAGTCTGGGAAAATGGTACAAGCTATATTTTCCATCTGGGGAATTATAATGCATATTAGAATATTTAGAGATTGGAGAAGTTTTTGCATTTAAACAACTCTCCAACTTTATTTAATTGGAGTTTCTAGAAGATTGTTTGTTCCAAGAATATTCTTAGCTCTACAGGAATATCTTGTCTTTGTTTCATAGAAGATATTTGGGCAACACCAGTCCACACAAATGATGATCTTGAGATAAAGCAAGAGCTGGAAAGGAGTTAGTACTTCTGGCCTGACTCTAGATGTCACTCAAGGAAAACAAAATAGGGGGTAAAACTGATCTGCTTTGCATCTTAAAATAAGAGATGGAAGCCAATTTTTCCTCCAAGTACATTAGAAAAAGAGCCTGAAGTTCCCACTTGAAACTCTCCCTGGATCTCTTTTTTAAGCACACAAACTCATAGAAACCTCTTATAAAAAGAAACCTTGCCTCAAGCTTACCGCCTACCTATAGCCAGACTATTGTTCTCCTCTTGATAGCTAATTTTCCTGCAACAGTAGTTTATGACTGTCCTCCACTTCCTCAATTACCTTTTACTACTCATGCTTCTCCAGTTCATTTATCCATTCATTCAGTTGTTCATGCATTCAACAAATGGTTATTTGTGTCAGGCACAATTCTGGGTGGAGGGGGCAAAACAGTCTTTACCCTCACAGGGCTTATAGTTTTTAGTGGGAAACAGGCAGCAAATCAACAAACAAGTATATACACATGTATGTATATATATATATATATATATATATATATATATATATATATGGATGATCAGAGATAAAGAACAAAGTTAAAGCAATATAAAGAAGTTAGGCGGGGCAAAGGGTAGGGAGAGAGATTGGTCAGTGTCCTTGTCATAGTGAATGGTTGAGGCAACACAGGATCTATAGAATTAACCAGGAAATGGGGATTCATTCATAGGAAGTTCAATTATTTTGAGCCCATAAGTATTTTTTATCAGTAACTAAACGGCGGAGTATTATCGCCTGATGTGAATAAGAAAGATTACAACATCAGTGTGTTGGTCAGCATTCTGTTGCTTGACAAAACATGTAAGTTAAACACCTTAAAAGAAGTAAAGATTTATTTTGGCTTATGGATCCAGAGTTTTCAGTTCATGGTTGATGAGCTTCATTGCTTTGGGGTCTGAAGCAAGGCTGAACATCATGGTGGAGAATGCATGGTGGAGCAATCGTTTTCACCTCTTGGTGACTGGGAAGCAAAGAGAAAGGGAAGAGGCAATGGGGTCTCCATATCTTTTTCAAGGGCACATAACCAATGACCTAACTTTCTTCCGTTAGGATCCACCTCCTAAAAATTCCGCTACATCCACCTAACAGCCAATCTCAGTTGGTTCCTCTTCCACTCTTCCTGTGGATATTTGTTTCTGGCTTCTCTCTTTATCACTCATGAACACCATGTCCTGCACTGTTTCTGTTCTTTCTTTGTCCACTATTTGAGATTGTAAGTCCATTTGGTGAATTTTCTGTTTTCACTGTGGACAGTGTTTGAACTCATCATTGGTGTTTATAGTGAGAGGACAGTGGAAGCCTTTCTGGGAGCTGATAGATTTGAGGCTGTATATTGTTTGCACTGGGTGCTATTGATGTTGGTCTCCCTCTTAGGGGAGAGATACTGGAAATCTTAGGGTAGAATCTGTATTGCCTCAAATTCGTAAAACTAGATGGGAAAACACATAAGCAACATGAAAAATCAAGGGAACAAAATGCCACAAACAAACCAAGATGCCCCAATAAGGGAAGCCAATGACAGCATAATAGAAGAAATGTCCAAGAAGGAGTTTAGAATGTACATAGTTAATCTGATCTGAAAATTAAAGCATGACATAAAGAGTGAAATCAAAGAGAAAATACAGGAAGTGGAAGATCACTTCAATAAAGAGTTAGAGATTATGAAAAAAAAAAAAACCAAACAGAAATCCTCAAAATGAAGGAATCAATAAACCAAATTATAAATTCAATGGAAAGCATCACCAACAGACTAGACCATTTGGAAGACAGAACCTCAGACGATGAAGACAAAATATTTAATACTGAAATAAGGTTGACCATGCATAGAAGATGGTAAAAATCCAACAGAACCTCCAAGAATTATGGGACAACATGAAAAGACCAAATTTAAGAGTTATTGGGATAGAAGAAGGAGCAGAGATACAAACCAAAGGAATTCACAATTTTTTCAATGACTTAATATTAGAAATTTCCCAAACCTAAAGAATAAAATGGAAAATCAAATATAGGAGGATTACAGGACCCCAAATGTACAAAATTACAGCAGACCCACATGAAGACACCTTATAATGAAAATGACTAAAATACAGAATAAGGATAAAATCTTAAAGGCCATGAGAGAAAAAAAAGGCAAATTTATGTATAGCGAAAACCAGTTCGGGTCTCAACTGAATTCTCAAACCAGACCCTCAAAGCTAGGAGGTCATGGAACAACATATTTCAAGTTCTGAAAGAAGATGGATGCCAACCAAGAATTTTATATCCAGCAAAATTATGTTTCAGATTTGAAGATGAAATGAAAACCTTCCATGATAAACAAAAGTTAGAAGAATTCACAATTACAAAGCCTGTACTAAAGAACATCCTCAACAAAATATTCCATGAAGATGAAATGAAAAAAAAAAAAGTGAAAATCAGCAAAGGGAGGAACTAAAGAAATAGTCAAAAGAGAATCTAAATCAAATTAAAGACAGAAATACAAGTCATATCTCAGTAATAACCTTGAATATTAATGGCCTAAACTCATCAATCAAAAGACATAGACTAGCAGATTGAATTAAAAAACAAGACCCAACAATATGCTGTCTCCAAGAGACTCACCTCATCTGGAAAGACACCAACACGCTGAAGGTGAAAGGATGGTTCATTCATATGGATTGCAAAAACAAGCAGGGGTTTCCATCCTATGTCAAATAAAATGGACTTCAAGTCAAAGTTAATCAGAAGGGACAAAGAAGGTCATTTCATTCTACTGAAGGGAATTATACAAAAGCAAGACATAATGACTGTAAATACTATGCCCCAAACAAGGGAGCATCTATGTACATCAAACAAACCCTTCTTAATTTCAAGAATCAAATATATAGCACAGCTTCTTTATCCATTCATCTGTTGAAGGGTATTTAGGTTGGTTCCACAGTCTAGTTATTGTGAATTGAGCTGCTAAACATTGATGTGGCTGTATTACTGTAGTATGCTAATTTTAAGTCCTTTGGGTATAAACCAAGGAGTGGGATAACTGGGTCAAGAGGTGGGTCCATTCCAAGTTTTCTGAGCAATCTCCACACTGCTTTCCAGAGTGGCTATACCAATTTGCAACTCCACCAGCAATGGAATACTACTCAGCCATAAAGAAGAATAATATTATGGCATTTGCAGATAAATGGATGAAATTGGAAAATATCATGCTGAATGAAATAAACCAATCCCTAAAAAACAAAGGCTGAATGTTTTTGCTGATAAGTAGATGATGATATAGAATCTGGTTGGGGGGGTGAGGGGTGAGAGAAGAATGAAGAAACTTTAGATTATGTAGAGGGAAATGAGAGGGGGAGGGGGCGGGAGTATGAAAGATGGTGGAATGAGACAGACATCATTATCCTATGTACATGTATGATTAACAAGAATGATATGAATGTACATCATGCACAATCATAAAAAGGAAAATCTGTACCCCATACATGTACAATGAATCAAAATGAAGTCTGTAAAAATAAAAAAAAATTAATCAAATGGACCACAACACAATAATACTGGGAGACTTTAACATACCTCTCTTACTACTGGACAGTTCTTCTAAACAAAAACTAAATAAAGAAACTGTGGAACTAAATAATGTAATCAATAATTTGGACTTAACAGACAGATATAGAATATTTCACCCATCAATGAGTGAATACACTTTTTTCTTGGTAGCACATGGATGTTCTCTAAAATAGACCATATCTTATTCCACAAAACAACTCTTAGTAAATACAATAAAATGGAGATAATACCAGATCATAATGGACTGAAATTAGAAATCAAAGATAAAATAAAAATAGGAGCTACTGTAACACAAGAAGACTAAATAATACACTACTGAATGATGATTGGAGAGTAGAAGAAATCAAGGATGAAATGAAAAAATACTTCGAGGTAAATGGGAATAGCAATACAACACACCAAAATCTCTGGGACACCATGAAGGCAGTACTAAGAGGAAAGTTCATTGCATTGGCTCATTTATTGAAAGAATAAAGTCAACAAATAAATGATCTAACATTACAGCTCTAAGCCCTAGAAAAAGAAGAACAAATCAACATCAAAAGTAGCAGAAGACAGGAAATAATTAAAATCAGAACTGAAATCATTGAAATTGAAACAAAAGAAACAATTGAAACAATTGACAAAACAAAAATTGGTTCTTTGAAAAAATCAATAAAATTCATAACCCCCTAGTCACACTAACAAAGAAAAAAAGAGAGAAAACCCAAATTACTAAAATATATGATGAAAAAGGAAACATCACAAGATACAATTAAAATACAGAAGATAATTAGAAACTATTTTGAAAATTTGTACTCCAATAAAATAGAAAATATTGAAGACATTGAAAATTTCTAGAGACATATGACCTACCTAAACTGAATCAGGAGGTCATACATGATTTAAACAGAACAATTTCAAGTAATGAAATAGAAAATGCCATTACAAGTCTACCAATTAAGAAAAGCCCGGGACCAGATGGATTCTCAGGTGAGTTCTACAAGACCTTCAAAGAAGAAAGAACACCAATACTTCTCAAATTATTCCATGAAACAGAAAAGGAGGAAACCCTTCCAAACTCATTCTATGAGGCTAATATCACCCTGATACCAAAACCAGACAAAGACACAACAAGGAAAAAAAACATCAGACCAATATCCCTCATGAACATAGATGCAAAAAATTCTCAATAAAATCTGGCAAACTACATATGAAAACTTATTAAAAAGATAGTGTACCATGATCAAGTGGGGTTCATCCAGGGATGCATGGTTGGTTCAACATATGGAAATCAATAAATGTAATTCATCATATCAATAGATTTAAAAACAAGAATCATATGATCATCTCAATAGGTGCAGAAAAAGCATTTGACAAAATAGAGTCTCAATTCATGTTCAAAACACTAGAAACACTAGGGATAGTAGGAACATACCTCAACATCATAAAAGCCATATATGCTAAACCCAAGACTAACAAAATTCTAAACAGTGAAAAATTGAAAGCTTCCCCTCTAAAAACTGGATCAAGACAAGGATGCCCTCTTTCACCACTTTTATTCAACATTGTCCCTGAAACTCTAGCCAGAGCAATTACACAGAAGATAGAAATTAAAGGTATACAAATAAATAAAGAAGAACCCAAACTATCACTATTTGCCAATGATATGATTTTGTATTTGGAAGACCAAGAAAATTCCACCAAAAATCCTTCTAGAACTAATAAATGAATTCAGCAAAGTAGTAGGATATAAAATCAATACCCATAAATCAAACGCATTCCTATACATCAGTAATAAGTCCACTGAAAGAGAAATAAAGAACACTACCCCATTCATAATTTCCTCCAAAAAAAATAAAATACTTGGGAATCAATCTAACAAAAGAGTTGAAAGACCTCTACAATGAAAACCACAGAACACTAAAAAACAAAATTGACGAAGACCTTAGAAGATGGAAAGACCTCCCATGCTCCTGGATAGGCAGAATTAATATTGTCAAAATGGCCATACTATCAAAAGCATTATACAAATTTAATGCAATTCCTATTAAAATCCCAATGACATTCTTCATAGAACTAGAAAAAGCAATCATGAAATTCTTTTGGAAAAATAAGAGACCCAGAATAGCCAAAGCAATCCTTATCAAGAAAAGTGAAGCAGGAGGCATCATAATACCAGTCCTCAAACTATACTACAGAGCTATAGTAATTAAAATAGCATTGTACTTTACATGTCACCAAAACAGACATGTAAACCAATGGTACAGAATAGAAGACACAGAGAAAAGACCACATAAATACAGGTATCTCATACTATTCAAAGGTGCCAAAAACATTCACTGGAGAAAAGATAGCCTATTCAATAAATGGTCCTGGGAAAACAGGAAAGCCACATGTAACAAAATGAAATTATCTCTCACCCTGCATGAAACTAAACTCTCTGTGGATCAAGGACTTATGCACTAGAACAGAGACCCTGCAACTACTAGAAGAAAAAGTAGGCTCAAATCTTCACCAAGTCGGCCTAGGATCTGACTTCCTTAACAAGACCCCTAAAGCACAAGAAGTTAAATCAAGAGTTAATAAATGGGATGGACTCAAACTAAAAAACTTCTTTTCAGCAAAAGAAACAATAAAAAATATGAAGAGAGAGTCCACAGATTGGGAGAAAATCTTTACCACATGCACCTCAGATAAAGCATTAATCTCTAGAATATATAAAGATCTCAAAAAACTTAACACCAGGGATCCAAGATGGCGGGCTAGAGGAAGGCTGCATTCCTACTTGCTCCGTGGATTCCTACTTGCTCGGGATTCAAACAGCAGGAATATGACTCTCAACGAGATTTTATATTCAAAGCACATATAAGGGGTCCCCAGGTGCTGCTCCAGAACCAACTCAGCCGGGCTGGGCTCGGCCCGCCGCGGGCAGCTACCATCCGGAAGCGCCAGACCCTGCAGCTGCTTCGGAGCCACCGACCTGGGTCTGCGCCAGCCAACAAGTGAGTGCGGGTCCCCAGTAGCGCTTTGGAGTCACTGGCCGCGGCTCCAGCATCAGCCGGCGGCCTCCCAGGCAGAGACCGAGCATCTCAGGCTACCTGGGGCATCCAGCGGCTTTTGGGGAGATCCGGCCAGGAAACTCTGGGATCGCGGACTCTGGCGGGGAGTTGGAACTACCCCATTTTGGCGGCTTAACTGGCAGAGAAGGTCCATTACCAGCTTCCTGGGGCCTCCAGCTGCGTCAGGGGAGCTCCAGCCGGGAAACTCTGGGATCGCAGTCTCTGGCGGGGAGTGGAAACTATTCTGCGCCATTTCCGCAGCTTCCCTGGCGGAGAGTGCCCATCTTGGGCTTCCTGGGCCCTCCAGCCGCACCTGGAGAGGTTGGCCCAAAGCCCCTGGGATCGCTGACTCCAGCGGGGAGTTGGAACTGCTCTGATTTTGGCGGCTTCCCTGGCAGAGGGGGTCCATTTCCAGCTTCCTGGGGCCGCCAGCAGTGTCTGGAGTGATCCGGCAGGGAGCTTTGGGCCTTTGGCGCTAGCTTACAGTGTCCCCAGGAGAGAGCAACCACCTGCCACTGCCTGAACCCCCAGCAAGGAGTTCAGGTCAGCCTGGGCTCTCAAGCCCAGTGTCTCCATCACTGAGCACAGTTCTGCGACACCACACCAACTTGAAATAGTGCCCAGGCCTACACCCAGGCCCGGAGTCTACCACCTTGCTGTATTTAATTGTCTATCAACACTAGGCTGCCTCTGCCCAGAAGCATTGATCATTCCCAACCTGGAGGTAGTGAGACAGCACCTTTCTTGGGTCACCGCTTGATCAAACACCCCTCAAGCAACAGAGGGGAAGATACACGAGCACCATGAGAAAACACGGGAAGAAAGTGTCCCAATTAAACCTAGATGATATATCAAGAGAACCCAAAGACAGCATGGTAGAAGGAATGACAGAAAGTTCAGAATGTTCATAATTAAAGTGATCCGAGAAGAGAATGATGTGACGAGAGAGCAGATTCAGGCTATGAATAATCAGCTAATAGAGCAATTGCAGGAAGCAAAAAATTACTTCAATAAAGAGATAGAAATTCTGAGAAAAAAGCAAACAGAAATTCTTGAAGGAAACAAGGAAATGAAGGAAACAATAAACCAAGTTAAAAACTCAATAGAAAGCATGATTAATAGAATAGATCACTTGGAAGATAGAACCTCAGACAATGAAGACAAAATATTTAATCTTGTAAACAAAGTCGAACAAACAGAGAAGATGGTTAGGAATCATGAACAAACCCTCCAAGAAATATGGGACATCATGAAAAGACCAAATTTAAGAGTAATCGGGATTGAGGAAGGCGCAGAGATACAAACCAAGGGTATGAATAACCTATTCAAGGAAATATTATCAGAAAATTTCCCTAATATGATGAATGAGATGGAAAATCAATTACAAGAAGCTTACAGGACACCAAATGCACAGAATTACAACAGATCCACACCAAGGCACATTATAATGAAAATGCCTAACATACAAAACAAAGATAGAATTTTAAAGGCGGCGAGAGAAAAGAATCAGATTACCTACAGGGGGAAACCGATACGTATATCAGCAGATTTCTCAGCCCAGACCCTAAAAGCAAGAAGGGCCTGGAACAACATATTTCAAGCTCTGAAAGAAAATGGATGCCAACCGAGAATCTTATACCCAGCAAAACTTACCTTCAGATTTGATGATGAAATAAAATCCTTCCATGATAAACAAAAGCTTAAAGAATTCACAAAGAGAAAGCCTGCCCTACAGAACATTCTCAACGAAATATTCGAAGAGGAAGAAACGAAAAATAACAATCTCAGTCATCATGGGGAGGAACTACCCTAAAGAAAGAGTCCATCAAAGGAGAAACAAAGTTAAGCTAAAAACCCTAAAAAAGCTAAAATGACAGGAAATACAAGTCATATCTCAATAATAACCCTGAATGTAAATGGCCTAAACTCATCAATCAAAATACATAGACTGGCAGACTGGATTAAAAAGAAAGACCCAACAATATGCTGCCTTCAAGAGACTCATCTCATAGAAAAACATGCCCACAGACTAAAGGTGAAAGGTTGGGAAAAAGCATACCATGCACACGGACTGAGTAAAAAAGCTGGGGTTTCCATTCTCATTTCAGACAAAGCAGACTTCAAACCAAAGATAGTCAGAAGGGATAAAGAAGGACATTTCATATTGCTTAAAGGTAGCATAAATCAACAGGACATAACAATCATAAATATTTATGCACCAAACAATGGCGCATCCATGTATGTCAATCAGATCCTTCTCAATTTCAGGAATCAAATAGACCAAAACACAATAATACTCGGAGACTTTAACACTCCTCTCTCACCGTTGGACAGATCTTCCAAACAAAAATTGAATAAAGAAACTATAGGACTCAATGACACAATCGCTAATTTGGACTTAACGGACATATATACAATATTCCATCCATCAAAAAGCAAATACACTTTCTTCTCAGCAGCTCATGGATCCTTCTCTAAAATAGACCATATGTTATGCCACAAAGCTACTCTTAACAAATACAAAAACATAGAGATACTACCTTGTATACTATCAGATCATAATGGCATGAAATTAGACATCAACAAGAAAGTTAGAAACAGAAACGACTCCAAGACCTGGAGATTAAATAATATGCTATTGAATGATACATGGATAACAGAAGACATTAGGGGGGAAATTAAAAGATTCTTAGAGGTCAACGAGAATAAAGATACAACATATCGAAATCTCTGGGACACCATGAAAGCAGTGCTAAGAGGAAAGTTCATTGCAGAGAGTGCATTTAATAAAAGAATGAAAAGTCAACAAATCAATGACTTCACATTACAGCTCAAAGCCCTAGAAAAAGAGGAACAGATCATCACCAAAAGTAGTAGAAGACAGGAAATAATCAAAATCAGAGCTGAAATCAACGAAATTGAAACAAAAGAAACAATTCAAAAAATTGATGAAACAAAAAGTTGGTTCTTTGAAAAAATAAACAAAATTGATAAACCCTTAGCCACGCTAACAAAGAGAAGGAGAGAGAAACTCCAAATTACTAAAATTCGCGATGGAAATGGAAATATTACAACAGACACAATTGAAATACAAAACATAATAAGAAGCTACTTTGAAAATTTATACTCCAACAAAATAGAAAACCTGGAAGACATCAACAGGTTCCTAGAGGCATATGAGCCACCCAAACTGAATCTGGAGGACATACACAACTTAAATAGATCAATTTCAAGCAATGAAATAGAGGAAGTCATCAAAAGCCTACCAACAAAGAAAAGTCCGGGACCAGATGGATTCACAGCCGAGTTCTACAAGACCTTCAAAGAAGAGCTTATTCCAATACTCCTCAAAGTATTTCATGAAATAGAGGAGGAGGGAACCCTTCCAAACTCATTCTATGAAGCTAATATCACCCTGATACCAAAACCAGAGAAGGACACATCAAGGAAAGAAAATTTCAGACCCATATCTCTAATGAACATTGATGCAAAAATTCTTAACAAAATTTTAGCGAATCGCATACAAAAGCATATTAAAAAGATAGTGCACCATGATCAAGTGGGTTTCATCCCAGGGATGCAAGGTTGGTTCAACATCCGGAAATCAATCAATGTAATTCACCACATCAACAGACTTAAGGTCAAGAACCACATGATTATTTCAATAGACGCAGAGAAAGCATTTGATAAAATACAGCACCCCTTCATGCTCAAAACACTAAAAAAAATAGGGATAGTGGGGACATTCCTTAACATTGTAAAGGCTATTTATGCCAAGCCCACAGCAAACATCATTCTAAATGGAGAAAAATTGAAAGCATTCCCCTTGAGAACTGGAACAAGGCAGGGATGCCCTCTTTCACGACTACTATTCAACATTGTTCTTGAAACTCTAGCCAGAGCATTTAGACAGACCAAAGAAATTAGAGGAATATGAATAGGAAAAGAAGAGATCAAACTATCCCTATTTGCTGATGACATGATTCTCTATCTAGAAGATCCTAAGAATTCCACCAGAAAACTTCTGGAACTCATTAATGAATTCAGCAAAGTAGCAGGATATAAAATTAATGCTCATAAATCTAATGCATTTTTATTCGTAAGTGATGCATCCTCCAAGAGAGAAATTCGGAAAACTACCCCATTCACATTAACCTCAAAAAAAATAAAATACTTGGGAATCAATCTAACAAAAGATGTGAAAGACCTCTACACTGAGAACTACAGAACACTAAAGAAAGAAGTTAAAGAGCATCTGAGAAGTTGGAAAGATTTTCCATGTTCTTGGATAGGCAGAATTAATATTGTCAAAATGGCCATTCTTCCAAAAATGCTATACAAATTTAATGCAATTCCAATTAAAATCCCAATGATGGACCTCATAGAAATAGAGCAAGGAATCATGAAATTCATTTGGAGGAATAAGAGACCCAGAATTGCTAAAGCTATCCTTAGCAAGAAGAGCGAAGCAGGGGGTTTCACAATACCAGACCTCCAACTATACTACAGAGCAATAGTAACAAAAACAGCATGGTATTGGTACCAAAATAGACAGGTAGATCAATGGTACAGAATAGAGGACACAGAGACAAACCCAAATAAGTACAGGTATCTCATACTTGACAAAGGAGGCAAAAACATGCAATGGAGAAAAGACAGCCTCTTCAACAAATGGTGCTGGGAAAATTGGAAATCCATATGCAGCAAAATGAAACTAAACCCATATCTCTCACCCTGTACAAAACTCAACTCAAAGTGGATCAAGGACCTAGAAATCAGACCAGAGACTCTGCACCTAATAGAAGAGAAAAT